>JABFOV010000780.1:0-31920 GCA_022817685.1 Aradophagus sp. ZL-2020
CAGTATTTGAGATGTATTAAGCATAAAAAGGGTAGTATTTAGTGTGTAAACATTACATTTTACTGTTAAAAACCGTAAAAATTAGAGCTTACACAATAAATACTACCCTTTTAGGCTTAATACATCTGAAATACTGTTTTAACAGTAAAATTTAGTGGTACATTTTTCTGAGTGTGAGACAAGATGTTCGATCTTCGGTGGGCTGTTTTGACCCAATTGAAACGGAAATTGGCACAATGAATATTGAAATTGCAGAGCTGAAGTCGGAGATAGCCGAATTGAAGAGAACATCTAGAGCGACGAATCAGGTGATTCACAAGCTACCTGACGAGTCTCAGTTTAATAACGATCTCCGTGGGTCAATAATTCAAATTTTTCGAGACGTGAGCTCAGAAATATAAACGGAATCGATTTTGACTGCTCGGAGAATTGGCAATAAAATCGGCAGACGTTCAGTACTCGTCTTATTCTTTTCTCGTTTTGCTAAATCAATGATTTTTAAAGTCCTTGGGAAGTTGAGAGAGAGAAATCTTTCGATATCTGATGACGTATTCAGAGAAGAAAGAGAAAAGAGAAGGGAACTTTTGAGACCTTGATCAACCGAAGTTTGTTCTCTCTGAAGGAAGCCCGAAAACTCATACAAGACCGTAAAATAGAGTGCTCAAACGAAATACGAGATGTCACTGACTCCATCACTGGAACAAGAGACAATACTGTCAAAGATATCTCTGTTACTCCCACATGCAATATCCGAAATCAACCACTGGATGCCTCACGAAACCCGTTCCCGTTATCTGAGAGAAAACGTCGTCTTGATAAATCTAAGAAATCAAGCATTCTGAAATATATGAAAAATACCGATCAAAATCGTGTGCCTCCGCAAAATAATAAATCAGACTGACAGTGTAAACACAGGTATTTCGACAAGAACGCCTTATCTCCATCAAACGCTGATTCCCCAATACATTTATCCCCTCTACGAAGTTCTTCAATCATCGTGCGACAGCAAGCGACGAATCCACTACACGATGATATCGTGACAGAAACTGATTCCACAACGCCGCCGAATGTTGAGTCCCCACCTTACTCGCCTCTACCATGCGGCCCCGAGTATCCGTGAACGACGGAGCTGCGTCTTCGCCTAGCGTCGTTAGAGCTGTTTCCACAACAACGCCGACAAAACCGTTGAATCATCGTGTGCTGTTTTGAAATATCTACCGGATGCGCAATCTGGATGATGTGTTGCAGATGGTTGATGAATCGGACATCTTATGCTTGTGCGAGACATAGATCTCCTCACCCCCTTCCTTCACCCCTCTTCCCTTTAATCAATGTCTCTTTAACGCCGGCAACACGATAGATAAAGTATGGCAGATTCACCGACGGCCTTTTAATTTTTTATAACAAAAAACTCAACGATATTTCTTTTTTATCTAAACACGACAATTTCTCAATCTGCAAAGTTAGAAGTTCTACTTTTAATTATTTATTAGTCCATGTTTATTTTCCTCCGAACTGCAACTCTGACAATCTCACAAATTTACTTATTGCAAAGTTAGACTTGTTTTCTGTATCTGATTCGAACTGGCCTATTCTAATGGGTGGTGATTTTAAATGTCGCGTTAAAGACCTCAATAATTATTTGATGGCCTTGAAAGACTCGTTATTTGATAGCGTGAAAAAGAGCCGCGATTCAATACAATCTGTAAACAGTGCATCGCTCGTCGAACTATTGAAATCGAGAGAATTGTTTTTATTGAACGGAAGAACGCACAGTGATAATCCGAGTAACTTCACTTATATCTCGTCAGTGGAAAAAAGTATTATTGATCTTGTTTGGCTTTCTTTGAGTGGTGTGCAAATTGTAAAAGATATGAAAGTACTAGATATACCTACTACCTCCGATCACTTCCCTTTAATAGTTTACCTCGATATAACTAGTGCGAAGCAAGGAAACGAGGAACCTACACTTAAATTATGAAAGGAGAATTTAAATCTTTGCTATAGAGAAAATATGTCATGGAATTGCAGAGTCGGAGGAATCTTTTCTTCTATAGACACCATGAACGAAAACCTATTGGAAGCGATTCGCGAAACTGCATTCGGGTCGAACTGTGTTAAACTCTCCCCCCATGCTGGGAGAAACTAATCAAACACGTGGTTCGGCTCAGACTGCAGGGTCGCTTGAAAAAATGTTAAATTTATGTTGCGTGAATGTAAAATAGACAAATTCTCCTCAGAATCTGTAAAAGCATATATTAAAACAAAAAAACAATACAAAAATATCTTTAAGGCAAAAAAAAGACACATGTTAAAAACGTACTGAAAAATTTGCAAAACTTAAAAAACCCTTTTCTCTGTTGGTCCACTTTAAATAAATATAGAAGTAGGAGAAACCCACCTCAGGGCCTGATAGACATTTCTAACTGGCAAGTCTCCTTGCTGTCATTGTATCCTAACGTGATTTATATTTTATTCATGTCTGGGCTTCGTGCGTAAGCCTTGGTTGGACGATTACGTGTCCAGAGATGAAGTGTTGCTGGCACTCCGTAATTGTAAGCCGAATAAGCCTCCCGGCCCTGACGGCATCGGAAACGCATTCCTGAAGAACGTCCCTACGAACTGGATTTTAAATCTACAAATCCTCTTCAACAGAATACTGGACACTGAGAAACTCCCTAAGAGCTGGGGTCAGATGTCCACTCACCCTCTTTACGAAAAAGGCAATCCGTCGAATCCGGATAATTATCGATACATAAAGTTGGTGAACTGTATTACAAAAATTTTTACCTCGATCTTATGCGATAGGCTGACGAAATACTCTGAAAAGCGTAAACTGATACCGGAATTCCAGTCAGGTTTCCGGAAAAAATAGGGTGCGTGGACAAGAACTTTACACACTCTCTCCTAGTGTGTACGCAATTTTTGCGGATTTTCGAAAGGCATTCGATACTGTTGATCACGAGATCATGTTTGCAAAACTACTCCGTCTGGCTGAGCTCCAAATGTATAAATATTATAGCAGATCTGTACTCTAAGGCATCTACCTTTATTAAAATGGGCAATGAAAAGACTGAAACCGTGCGGGTATCAGTAGGGGTGCTCAGGGTGAAATACTGAGCCCTCTACTTTTCTCACTGATGTCGAGCGACCTGGAAAATTTTTTTATTGAGAATGAATGCAGAGGTATTTTCATAGACGCGAGCCATAAAGTACTTTTGCTGGCATATGCGGATGACATAGTGCTATTATCGGACACCCCCTCTAAACTGAGACTGAAATTAGACACGCTCAAACTTTATTGTGACACAAATAAATTGAATATTAACAAAACGTAAATTGTGCAATTTCGTAAGGGTAGAAGGCCGAAGAATGCCTACGCTGACTTCGAGTACATGAAATATGGCGAGTCGTTCATTAGAGACTTGATTATTGGCTTGATTCCTTGAGACAATTCTTTGCTGGTATTCACAGAACCGACTTGTGTACAAATATCGCGGCCATACCAGATGAGACTAATCCGATTATGCAGACTTTTTGAATAACTTCGATACTGAGAAATTGAGACGCTCTGCTTCCCTCCACATCTATCCGTCATTATCACTTCCGGGCGAAGGTAATTTTGCTAGGTATCTTCCATCAAATAAAATCAGTGATAACAGAGCAATGGCGCAAGTGAGATTACTGAACTGCTACCGCAGCTCTATTCTTTTAAATGGTGTTTTTTATAAATTCTCTTGGAGGGAACCATGTCCGAGATGTGGATTGGCAGATTCGGAAAATTTCATGCATATTGCTTTCTTCTGTCTTGTGTATGATGAACTGAGACATCAATTTTTCCCATCACTTTCTACCGACCGTAACCTTTGTTCTAATATCTTAGAAACCGAGGATGTCACGACGAGCTCTAAGTTTGTTAAGATGCTGCGTTATATTTTTGATTTTAGACTTGCAAATCCGTTTTGACTTTATGTAAGTTTAATGTGATAACAGAACTCTCCTTTGTATGAATGACATATCCGTGTACAATTGTAATATAATTAATAAAAATATCTTTTATTAACAATATTGTTCAAAGCATTATATACGCATTTCGCTTTAAACACTATCGTGAAAAGTGCAAAAAATTAATACAAAACAGTAATTAATGCCAAATAAAGACGTCCTTTGTATTCTGAAAAATTGCCTATTTTAAAATTGCAAAATAAATTAATTTTTTCAGCGGATCTTGAGAAAATATTAAGTGCAAAATAGTTCCAACCTTTTTTTTTAATAAGTTTGTCTTTTCATAACAATTAATTTTAGTATCGCAATTTTTTCTTAAATTTTATGTTTGGTCATTTTTTCGCTGAAAAAACTTATTTTCGTTTTTTTTTTTTCGCACATAATATTGTTTCTTTTAATACTATTATTAATCGTCAATTATAAAGTAAGAATTGAATTTATTTTTCAGCTATATTTTAGCTTAATAAGACAAATTCTCGTGGACCTACTATGATTCAAATTTTAACTGGGTCATTTTGATCCTGGTGGGGTAAAATTGTGAGTTAAAATACGTGGATTAATTGGGAGATAAAATTTGCATAACACCACAAATACAAATATTAAGTCTCATCTAGACGAGTCATTCTTTAAAATTTCAAATAAACTTCATTCCTATGTTTGGTTGTTCTTTTAATTTTATATCAGCATTCATTTTTCAGCTTGAAACTGCTATTGGTATACAACTGTGACGGTGCGAACACCTGTTAAGGGACACTGACAAACAAAATACCCAGTAAAAAGCGTGTGCCGGCACGTCTCTCAAAAGGAGAAAATTGCCGCGAATGTATATAGGAGCCGTCGCAAAATCTCCTGGCATGCTTTAGCTTCCACCGAGAAATAGATCCTTTTAATCTTTTCGTATAATTCACGAATCTTTCGTGAATCAAACAGAGACTTCCGGTTCTTCGCTGCGATTAAGAATTTGAGACCTAACATCGCTTATCGTTGTCTAGTTGCCGAGGAAAGTACTAGTGCCTCGATTGCTTCGTTCCCTGTATATTCGAGACTTTTGGAATCCCGCCTGTTATAGAGATTTTCGGTAATCAACCGGGATGGGTCCGTCGCGCAGAATTAATATAGCCTATAACTATATATGGTCCAGAAAAGACGTTACACCGAAAGGACACGAACCCAAAATTATATCGCGCATAATGATTGCTGCGCTGAACGCATGTGGCATATATTAAAGACAAAAAACATAAATATTGTTACCTGCAATGAACACGAAGCAAAACTGCAATCGTGCATAACAGAAGTCGCGCCAAATGATAGTCGCACATAAAAGACATTAAACATAATACAATTTATCGATTATGTTTTAATAGACGCCTTAAAACTGCTTTAATGAATGGTTCGTATCCTTTCGGTACAAAGATTTTTCTGTGCCATATATAGTTATAAGCTGTATTAATTCTGCGCGACGGACCCATCCCAATCAGCCGATAGGCGAGTTTCCTGTAAATCCAGTTTCGTTTTCTGTTGACACCAGGCACAAAAAACCGCACTCGGAAACACCACGACCGCGATTCCCGGAGCGTACCGGTATCCATATTAGAGTAATAGAGACAGCAATACTCTTCATATGATAATCGTCGTTTATCGTTTGTAGGTGCTTTTTTCCCGGTTATCCGTCATCTCTCTTACGTTGTTATCTTTTCATTTCTAACATTTTTATTATATCAATTTATTGCAACGATATTTTATTTTGTATTTTTTTTATTTTCTTTTTGTAATAAAATATGCTTTTTGTCACACCTGTACGCGAAGCGCACCTTCGCGCCCTGTGAAATGAACCCCGAAGTGTTCCCTTGGGTTCGAAGTTCTTCGCACGCCACCATGGAGAACGAAGTCGCGTTTCACGTACAGGTTAGGTTCAGAAATTATATCAATATCATGGGCGCGACCGTCCACCAAAGCTCGGTCGTACTCTGGCTCCCTCGAGCGTCGTTCCTTGAGCTAGAATTCGACCTTGCGAAGTGGCCGTTCGCGCCCTTGATACGAAATATACTATTTTTCTAAATCCCCGTGTTTTTCTTTCCTTTAAACTTAGAACCCTGGCAAGCCGAGTGAGCCGGGCCAGGACGGAAACTTAACCGAGCGCTCAATGTTTAATATTCAAATTCTTACCGTTACACCCGAGGCCATTTTCGTTTAAAGCAAATCCTTGATTACACTTGCACGTATAACTTCCCAAGGTATTTTTGCATCTTCCATTTTTGCAAATTCCAGGGAATTCGATGCATTCGTTAATATCTTTCCTATCGCCAAAACCAACCCCCTTTGGACATAACTCAGCATGAGCACGAGTGCCTGGTTTCGGACAAGATTCGCACTTGCCGTTGCCCCAGGCTCGGCCCACAGAACAACAGCACTTGTATTTTGGATATCGACCTTCAATAGCACTCGAACAGCGTCCGTGTCTGTATTCCATGAAGCAACTCTCTTCTCTTACGTCAATGCAGCTTGTGTCTACAGATAATTTGCAGATATTAAATTTTATTATTAACATTTTTCCATTAAAATAATTAAAAAGACTAAAAATCATCATTAACGGATAAAAAGAAAAATAACTACAAACATGGAATGTCCGAAGGATAATTTTTGAGAAAAATATATTTAAAAAATATTAGTGTATGAATTTCTATTGGGGTAAACCTGCGTGAAAAACGTTACTGTCAGTTAATCTAGCAAAGGTTCTGGATCTTGCGGATGAGCCAGAAGTCTGCCAGTCGTATGCCATATCCTTGCCAGATTCTACAAGACTAGTAAAATAGCAAGTCCCTGACAGACATCTGACTCACGCGCAAGATCCAGACCCTTATCAAACAAGCTAGCAGTAATGTTTTCCACGCGGGGAAATATTCCATACATAATTATATTCGTAAATTTCGTTTTTACTTAATAAACAAACAAAACATTCAATTAAATTTTACATAGCCGTAATAATAGCCACTTGGAAAAAATCAGTGCCTGCTGGTTAAATTATATGTCATACCCTTGCCAAACTTTTAAAATCTGGCAAAGACTGGCATACGACTGACAGACGTCTGATTCGCATACGAAATCGAAACATTTGCCAGACCAGTTGGCATTAATTTTTTCCATGCCCTCAAATAAGAAATCTCTTTATTTTAGAAGACTTTTCATGACCTTATTGAAATATATGTAAAATATCCTCTACATTTTATCCTGTTCAAAATTCGAAATTTCAATTGATAAATTTCACGTTTGTCATTTATCTGTCTGTAATTATAAGAAATTTGGCACGATGCATGAAAAAAACTTAGGATGCTTGAATATTTAATTATAAAAATCTTATAATTTTTTTCAGTTTAATCTTCTATTTGAAGTCAGCCATTTTTATTGTATACGATATTACTTACGTGTTGCATCTAGAATAAGTCCTGAAGGACATTCACAACGATAAGATCCATCGGTGTTGACGCAAGTACCACCCTTGCAGATACCACTATCAAGCTCACACTCGTCTATGTCGACACAAGATTTACCGTCTATTTTTGCGTAACCCTTGTTGCAGTCACAAGCTGATCGATCACAAACTTCACACGGGCTGCCCCAGGCTAATCCCACAGAGCAACAGCATTCAGATCTAAGAGCCAACTTTGCGATACTGTTTTCGCAGCGACCTTCATGCACTTTGCTCCAACAAGATCCTCGACGATTGTCTGCATGACAAACATAGTGACAGTAATGATAATATATAAATTTGTATAATATAAATATTTTAAGTTTCCGACAGTTTGCCGAAAACAGTTTGCCGACAATTTTCTTTTTTCTTTTTTTTTCAAGACTACATATACATGTGTGAATATTATTAGTAAATAGCCACGTACAAAATAATTAAGGCAAAACAATTACAAACAATGTAACCAGAAATAAATAACCAAAGGACAGAACTGAATGAGAACAAAATAACTGAATAAATGTACAACAATTTTTATTTTATACAACATTTGAGCTACGTTTTAGGGGAAAGTAAATCATATTTCGCCGAATGACAGTTTGTAAAAATAATTTTTCCTTACATATCATGCACATTTGTACATAAGATTTTTTTTGTTTTCTTTATGAGGGGGGCGGGGTTCACCATTGAACCTGCCATCATGACCTCCCTTCTCTAAACCCTCGTTCCCACATCGCTCCATTCGCTCGCTGCGCTTCGCTCTCTTGTCTCCCGAACAAAATTAAATTAACTAAGACCTGATAACTTTATCCAACTCCTTCCTGCTGCTTTCAATTAAGTTGAGAAACTAAATATTGGCAATAATGAATTAATCAGATATAGTTATATTAATATATAGTTTTCGATATTGGAGCCGAAATTAGTTTGTTATTTTTTATTTTTGTAAATGGAAAATTTAAGTATTAAAATGTTGAACAAAATATTGCAAATTGAGAAAAGAAAATGAGTTTGATTTTGTTTATTTGATAAGTCCTTGTGGGGGTTCAGATAAAAAGTTTGAATGAAGTTTAAAATATGGTGTTGGTAATTGGGGATAAATTTATAGAAAATTAATATAAAATAAAAGGAAAAAGAAAAAGTTCGTTACACGGAACCAAGGAGGGGATAGCAAGGTCCCGGGAACGCGGGCAGCGGGGAAGTTGCCACCACTATTGCCCAGAAAGCTCAGCCTGGAGTGACCAAGTCGCAAGCGCGACGAGCTCGAGCGCCGCTGACAGCCGTCAAATACTTGGACGCATGGAGTCGGGAAGTCAGTCAATCGGTGCAATATAGTAGCTCGTTAGTCACTTAAAACAACCTAAGGTGGTGAGGTTGTTGTTTTTTAGAGACTCGTAGTCTCAATGAATTTTTCTTAAATTAATTCTTTTTATTTTTCACAATCCGGAACGAAGCAGTCTTTATTAATTAATATAAAGGGTCTATTAGGTTCTTCAATTAAACGCGAAGTGTCTTTTTATTCAAGCAAAGTGATATTCGACTCAATTTGTTTGAACACTCCAAAATCGCGGGAGGATTTACACCCTTCCACTTTGTCACTAACAGCTGTGTTTTGGGCTGTGGCTTCGCTCAGAAGCCGAAACGTCGCCGTAAAAAATAAATGGACGTTTACTAATTGAAAAATCGTTTAAATTAAATCCCATGGACCGTTCCTATTGGCCTTTCGCATGAGATATATAATTTAGTTTGTATTCGCAAGGCAACTGTGTAATATACCTCCTGTACACCCGTATTACATTATCTTTCCAAGCATCCTGACCATCAAATAAAAAGCCATGGTGTATATTCTTGTGGACAAGGCTCTTTTATTGGCTGACAAGCAGTTTCACAGTAAAAACATTGCTATTGTTAAAAAGATATCTTGATTAACATCTCATATAATATCGGTTTTATCAATAAACATGTTAAAAAGAGAATCCACGAATAATATAACACTTCATCTTTCAGCGCAATAGATGACAAACCTATTAATATTTATAACAATGATCACAATAATTTCATATCGTTACCTTATCACAACGGACTTGATAAAAGTTTAACAAGAATATTCAAAAAATTTAACTTTAAATGCATTTTTAGAGTTAAAAATAAATTAAATGTTATAATAGTGAAAGGTAAAGATCAACTTAAAACAACTCAGAAACACAATGTTCTTTATAAAATTAATTGTTAAACTGAAAGTTGGGAAAAGTTTTATGTTGGCCATACGAAAAAAGCGCTAAAAACTCGCATAGAAGAACATGAAAATAAGTGAGAACTTGATAAAGATAAGTATAATGTAATTACTAAACTCAGAATTTATTCAAAACATGTGTTTGATTGGGACAGCATGAAAGTTTTGGACAACGAATGTATTTTCTACAAACGAATTATTTCGGAAATGTTATATATAAAATCTACAAGTAATACTCTTAATTTAAATATTGATGCTATGAAACTTAATGACATCTACTACAACATCTTTGACTTATATTATTAAAATACGATTTATCGATAAAGCATCGCGACAGAATTTAAATTTGAACGTTTTAATTCTTCATTTAATATCACTTTTACAATGACACGCTAGTGTTCCCTTATGGCGTTTTTCACGACCAATCGTTCCCACTCTGAGTAAGGTAGGTTACAGTTTCCTACGACAACCGTGTTTCATAAATGAAACGAACCGAAGTCGAGATGAGTTTCACTACCGATCCCGTGTTCCACGAACAAACTTAAACTGAAACTACAATTGTGTATCATAAACGTTCCAAAACTATAATATCCTTGTTCCACTGATTCATTATCTTTTGATAACAGTATTTCGGCATATACGAAAATTAACAAGTTTGTCGAAAAAAAGGGACATATTTATATTAACTAAATTGGCTATCTTCTTTTATTAAGGAAAGAAGCTAATTTCGTAACAAGTTATTTTATACTATGGCGTTTTCACTTTCGAACAACTGGTTGAATTAATACAGGACAGACAATTCAGTTCGCATAATTGCATCCTTTATTAATTGAAGCAGTTGTTCGAAAGTGAAAACGTCAATAATGCCCACTAATCTGAAATATGGCATTGTCTTGTTCTACAAACCTTAAATAAACAAAAACACATAACTCGTAGTCAACATTAAAATCTTTTTCAATTCCTGTGGCACATTCGAAATGTAACATTATTTGGTAATAAAAGAGGACGCATTTATGTAAGCCTAATTGTCTGTCCTCTTTTATTACAAAATAATGTTACTTTCCGAATGCGCCACTGGATCCAAAGTGAGTAGTAGTATTTTGTTACTTTTTATTTATTTTATACCTCTTTTCATATGTCGATATTATATTTCTTATGTGATAAATACAGTAAATAGTAAAAAAACGTTATTATTTTATTTGCAGGAGAAATCCCTCAAGGAAAATTGCAAATTTTACGAGACGAAAGAAATAACATGGTGAAAGTGAGAAATAACATTTTGTGCCGATTTGAGGACGGAGATAATGAGTAGTTTAATACATTGATTTTATTTATTTTAAACACATAATTATTTACTCACTGTTGCAATAATGAAATGTGCTGAATATAATGCAGCATTTTCATAATTATAGGGAATGTGCCCATAAAGACAATGCCCATGTCAGACGCGCACAGCAAATTAAAAGATGAAATGTTAAAAGACACACATAACGAAGGTAATTATTAATAATAATAAAAAAAAAATTTTTTCTTCCAAAATTATTAATAAGAATCGTAATTTAATAAATTTAAAAATGTTGATTCTTCTAAGAAAATAAGAAAAAATTTTTTAATTCAAAAACCGCAAGTGTGAAGAATCGTATAGCGGGTATTATATGGGATGATGACGATACAGCGAAATTATTACAATTATATTTTGAACACATTAGCAATGTTGGTCCATGAAAAAAAATTAAAAGCAAAACTTTATGTGGTTATTTAATGTCAAAGAATTGACAGAATATTCTGAAATTGAACGAGATGCATTGCAATATGAAAATAAATATAAAAATTTAGCTAAATCTAGAAAGCAAGCTCTTGATTAAACAAGAGATCAGGCAACGACCCTCAAGATGTTGAATTTGATGAAGAGTTTCGTTTGATCGAAAGCGTGGATTACACTTTTGAGCCTGAAATTCTTCAAGGGGTAGGAATCAGTAAAAAAAGAACTAATAATTGTGATCTATTAACATCGAAAGTCAATCAGACAGACGTGGAACAATAAACTTTAACAAAAATATGTGGTAAAATGTCCGGTCCAAAGAAACGTTGCACAGTAGAAGAACAGGGTGTATAGCAAAACCATGAAAGAGGAAATAGATGTATGCAGTTTATAAACATCTATCTCCTTTTTCACTGATCTATTATACACCCTGAAGAAGTTTTGGAACTTATAGCCGAAAAGAAAGAAAAAGCGAAAGAACGGAGGATTGCAGAGAAAATGAATTTTCTGAAAGAGTTAAAAATAAATTATCGTGCTAAACAAGATTAGGTCTTTTACTATAATTTCAAATTACGTTTTAAGTTTAATTATTCATTTTATTAAAAATGTTCTAAAATATTAACAATTAAAAAAAAGGAAGAAGTTATTCAACGAGAAAAATTTCACACAATTGTGTTTATTAGATTAATAATAATATATATTGTAATTAATATTGTATTAGATTATTTAACTAACATGTTGTTTATTTGCATATTTTACATATTCTCAGACTGAATACCTGCTAAATAAAATGAAATTGTGAATTACTATAAGTAAGAAATATTAGTGATATAAACATATTGTGCCAAATGTTATTGTGAGCAGACATGTGATACTACTGTTTAGAAGAAAAAAATGATTTATAATTTCAATAAAAGAATATTAAAATTACTTTAAATTTGTCTTTTTATTTCAAAGATTTATCACAATCAAAAATGTAGTTAAAATCATTGTTAATGCTTTTCTGACATAATGTAATATACACATATTATAAATATACAATATTACAGAAGTTTCACAATGTTAAAGTAAATCTGCAGCTATGCGGTCTCGCTTTAATTCTTCAAATTTTTTTTTGCCTTCTATTTTCACAATCATCTGCAAGTAGAGGTACGAAAAAAGTTCCTCGTGTTCATAATGTTCAAAAGCATCATTATCGTCGATGCACAAGTACACAATAGACTAAAATAAATCTTGCTATAGATTCTACTTTCCACATTTCAAGCATCTATAATTGTCGAAATCGAAGTTTAAAAAGACCAAAAGCATTTTCTATTTTGATACCAGCACGGCAAAAATGTTCATTAAAATTCCATTGGATATAATTTAGATTATTATCAGAGTAAGGGATTAATGAATTTACTGAAATGCAGTAGCCCGCATCTCCAATTATACGGTAATCATCTCCCATGCGAGATATTTTATCCTTTATTAAAGACATGTTGAATATTCTTGCATCGTGGATTTTACTAGGAACTCCAGTGGAACAATCAATGAATCTTTTGTTAGCATCATATATGCCTTGAAAAGTAATAGTTACTTCATCGTGTCTGTTAGAATAAGTTTGACGAATTTTGTGGGCCGGTGTTTGTACATGAATATAAGTTCCATTAATCGCTCTAACGATACCACCAATCCCTTAAATATATCGAAATCCTGTTGCATTTTGTTATCTTTCTTCTTGAGTGGATGGAAACTTGATAACAGTTCTTGATAAATCCACGAGAAAACTCACAAACCTATTATCAACACGATGCGGGCTGGCAAGTGATACACCAAAAAGGAGAGCAGTATTCCTAAGAACAGTCTTGTTCCCTGCAAATCATTGAAAAATTTTAAAATGAATCAAGATTTAAAAGAATGCGAATAAATATTTAAATTTTACATAGTTAGTTTCTAGTGCAAGTAGTAAAAAACAAAGATGATTTTTATAATAAACAATTGCAATATATGTGAAAGCAATCAATGTTTTTGAAATTTGAGGTCGGTGGATGCTTAGATAATTAAAAAATGAACATAAACTTGATTATTAATTCAAAATTTTTAATAAAATTTTTAGAGTGAATCTAGTGTTACAAATGTATATTTTTCTTAATTGTTTACAAGTAATTTACTTTTTATATTTTATACTAAAAAACTTGTTACTAAAAAAAATTTCTTTAGTAATTCTTACAAAAGAAAAATCAGGATCTCTTGCTTTGCACTTACAACTATTTTTGATTGACTAAAATTTTTACTCGCTTCATAAAGAAAAGTTATGTGCTCGCACACTGAGCGACTCATTCGAAAATTTTGCTTAACTAAACAATCTATTATTAAAATTGACCATTAAAATATTTCATAATAATAAGAAATAATTTTTTTCATCCATTAAACCTATGAAACAACAAACATTGTTTGTTGACACAAAATTACTTCAAGAAAAAAATATGCAATATATTTACAAAAGAAATTGATTAGAATTTTTAGTATTTTTGTTTGTAATTTTTTTAGAAAGCTTTACAATATCATAATGCAATATAATAATTTAAACATAATAAATAATAACCTGTATATCATAAAATTTATCCACCACATTTTTTACAAAATGATGAACTCGTGGTGTTTCTCTTTTTTTATTGTTACACTGAAAAAATACCTTGTTAAATTAACTAAAATATATTTGAATCAATTAAAAATCGAGTTGAATATATCTTACTACTATTTTTACTTGTATCAAACCACTAACTAGGAAAATCAACTACAGTTTAGGTCATTCAAGTAAAATTGAGTAAATCCAACTATACTTCGTAGTTGAATCCGAGTGAAAATATATACTTGTTTACTACTTTTTATTTTTTTGTCAGTGCAATAAATATTCTGCTTCATCGCCTGAACTTTTAGACGATGATAGAAATTCTAAACATCCCATAAAATGCTTTATCTGGTCCATCAAGTAAAATATAAACGTTTATAGCCACTGTGTTTACGTTACAACTGTCGTGTTCTAAAATTAACAACTTTCTTTGTCAAAAGAAGATAGACAATACAATTGATATAAGAACGTCTTTTTTCACTAGAAAAAGTTGTTAATTTTCAAACATGCCAAAATACTTTTATCAGAATATAACGAATTAGTAAAACAAGGATGTTATATTTTTGGAACGTTTATAATACACATTTATAGTTTCAGTTTCAGTTTGTTCGTGGAACACAAAATCGATAGTGAAACTGAACTCGACTTCAGTTAGATTCGTATATAAAACACGGTTTTGGTTAGAAATTTTAACCTATCTTACACAGAGTAAGGTACAATTGGTCGTGAATAAAGCCATTAGTCTTACGAAATTGTACATATAAATTACTTTTTATTTTTTATTTTAAGTTTTTAATATTGTTATCTTTTGGAATTTTTATTTATATTTCATTTTTATTTAATTATTGTTATCCAATTGTTATATAGGCCTTAAGATTACAGGTAAATATTGTCAAAACGTCGTCACATGAGCCAAATGTTGACACTGTAAAATTTAAAAATAAGTCTGTAAATGGTCGAAGAAATAAATATTCATGCAATTTAGTTTCATTCCCAACATTAACATATTTATAGTTGTAAGTTCCAGCTTACTTGTACATCAATTTTATTTGACGTTTCTACAAAAAGATCACAATTGTTTATTCACAGAAAATATTTATTTACAATTCACAATTTTTTTTTTAAATTAAACTGTAACCAAGGCGAGATTGTTGAAGCTTCGGATGCATTATCGGTTCCGTCGGCGTCGTCGTTGTCGTCATTGGTGTTATAAATATTAGCTGCTAAATCGTTGGAATTGTTTTTTCTATCGGCAACCTAGCGAATTTTGTATGACAAACTGGTTGCGGTACGATTGTCGACCTCTAAGACCAGAAAATTTTATTTCCAACGTCTTCTTTAGGTACATTGATTTCATTTAAAAAAAAATGCGCAAACTGTCTTCGGCCTGTAGGGTTGGATGATTTTTGCGAACGCATTGCATCGCTGAATGAAGAAGAAATCGTACCAACATCTGTTGAAACCTTTTTCACTTTTCCGTATCATCAGTATTTTGCATTTAAAATATTACTTATTTCGCTATTGTGTCTTATTAGTTCGCTGCCCTGAGTTGAAATCATATCCGTGTTACGCTTTCGCATATACTAATATTTGAAAATTACTTCGCGCGTCAAAAGAACAAGTTTTCTTGCATGCTTCCTTTTTTTAACGTCGAAAAATATAGCTTACTTAACCCCACAATCTAGTTCGCTGTGTCATTCCTAATACTGATTCTTTACGCTACTCCAATACAAAGCATAATCTTATCGTCAAGACCTCTATTACATCATGGATTCGGTCAGCGACCTCGGCCGAGTATCGTTAGTTATTACGGAGACTCGTCCGTACGTTTTTTCATACATCCGTTCTCCGATAGTAGTAACAAGTGAAAGTTTACACTATTGTAATATCATCATGAACTCTTTCCATGCGAAATTGACCTACGACCTTGAAATAACTTCGCTAAACATTTTAAGCACCGTTGTCAGATAGCCTCTTTTTCTTACTTTAAAGTTTTCTTTCAACGTTCCAATTTCCTTGACTCAAGAAAATTCCAATTTGTGACGGTGGGTCTACGTGTCAGTGTACAGTGGAAAACCTAATCTCAAAATCGACCCCAAACTTACCCGAGTAAAAATAGTAACCAGCATGACCGGTAGGAAGAAGGCCTCGGCGCGTCTCCCGCAAGTCAAACCATAGTGCGAAAATTTATAAACCTCGCCGCAGAAACCCAGAGCATGTTTCTGCTTCCACTAGCAAATATACCCGTCCTGTTCTTTCCTAATATTCACAAGTCTTTCGTAAATCGAACCGAGACTTTCGGTTCTCCGTTGCGATCGGGACTTTTATATGTTCTTCAAAGTAAGTAGTGTGGCTATAGTGCCTCGATCCAAATTTAGAAAAAACAATTTACGAAATTATACAGTTTAAAAAAAAAAAAAAACAACAAATTTTTTTTCATGAAAATTTCAAGATATAAATTGTTATAACTTTTGTAAAAAAAATTTAAAAAAAAATTTGGATCGAGGCACGATAGCGAGTACATTTTTAAGCAGGAAAAACCAAATTTTGTGTAAAACTTTTGAGTACAGCTCAAGAAACCGTTGGAGCCGGGACGAAAAACGGATATCTTGATGTCGCCATTTTTATCAAACTTCACTTACTTAAAAATTCAATGTAATCATGAATTCGTATGCTCAAAACAATTAAAAGTAAAGTGCTTTTTACCCCATTTTAAAATATTGATTCCCCTTTGACCGGTGCAAGATTGAATATGTACCAAATTTTTTGTCCGGAGAAGTGGTGTACCCTATAAAAATATAGTTTTCTTCTTCTTTTATATCTAATTCTATTGTTTTTCTTTCTTTCATTTACGAAACCTGGCACGGCGAGCAAGTTGGGCCAGGCACGAAAAACTAAAACCGTCTCATGGCGCTCGAACCGGGATGTAGTAGTTTAAAACTAAAATACGAAAATTAAAAAAAAACCCAAAGAAAGAAAGAGAATCACATGTTCTTGTTTATCTACTGATTAAAGAAAGAAAAAGTCCAGGAATTACTAGTATATTATAACGTCGATCCTACTAGTACATTCGAAACTTTGCGAATCCGCTTACGAGAACTTGCAAAGCAACAATCGGACTATATCAAACAATTTTATGTCTGCATCACCCCGCCCTAAAAACCACGATGGATGCCTATTCGACGAAAAGGATGCAGTTACCTTCTGGGAACAAATCCAGGACCTGAAGGAAGCCTATGAATGGGTCTCAGGAAGCCTTTAATATACGCCTCACCATAGATTAACTCAGACAGACGTTAAACAAAAACTACATAAAGAGGTAATCAATTTTATATCCCTTAAAGATCAGCTGGAGGCTGAATTCATTGACGATCAGGATAAAACTGTTGTACTGAAATACAATTCTATACGACGTACAACGTTTCACGATGAAAATAAAAAATTGGAAACAAAATCATTAAAAATAGTTTTAGTAAGACGTCCTTCTTATACGTATCGATCCAGTCTAACGTACGGGTTTGAAAATTGTAAATAAAACTTACATTCAATTTCTTTTATCTCAGGATTTTGAACGACCTTACGCATTACAAATATCATGCTGGTTTAAAATTCTGAATTCGCTAATAAAGAACAAAATAGATATGTTGCACGAGCATGAAGGGGCTTCGAAGATTCCGTTGCAGCCGAGATAAGGTTCGAAGAAAAAATCGGCGGGATTGCTTTCGTGAAATTGCCGCTTTATTCCAATCCCGGGACGAAGATTCACATCAATTTCTCCGCGGCTGACGCACGCACCTACACATTCTGCCGATACGGGCCGCGTATTGCGATAAGGCAATTGTTAAATATAACCGTCGAATCGGTCGACGATATTCTTCGATCGACACGAGGGGCCGAAAATATGTAAGATCGAAACCGCGATACAAGAAATATGCTTTTGTCGGCGTTCGTAGAGCGATTGATTGCACGGTAGCCGAAATATCGGAAAATCAAAAATTGTCGGTACTTTGACACCCACACCCACACAAACACAAACACACATGCGCCGGTCGCATGAAAACAAGAGATTAAGATATAAAATAGTCATAATGTTCGTTTAATAAGAACTTAAATCAAAATGTACAAAATTAAATATTTCATTAGAATAAATCTCAAAATGAGAAAAAAAAGTTGAATTAAATTTGCTTAGTGCAACAAGATAAAACAAAAACATTCAGCGAATCGCTGGATGCAATAAGATTTTTAGCTTCAAAATATCCAACAATTAATTTTTATTTTCGAAACAAATACTGCTTCAATCAATTACACGTCATTAGCAATAACATTAGTGAAGTTTTTGAAAAAATAAGTAACGGCGAACAAGTATACGATCTACAGTCTAGCTTGATGGAGTTTGGTAACGAACTTTTTATTTTAACTTTGAGCTATTATTTTGTATATACAAATAATTATATTGTAAATTTGTATTATAATATTGTATCATTATTTCTCACATTTATCAACCACTTCTTTTCAACTCTATAAATCACTCATAAATTGTGACTTATCGCAAAAATTGTAACATGATACCTTACTATTTTACGTCAGTCATCCTAATGAAACATAATTAAAAACATCAGTTCCCCGTTTGACACCATGGCGCAAAGATGTGCCGATAAGACGGATTTTCCGCAACATTTAAGCCGATACAATTATTGCCAGAAACACGGGGATTTATTTTCTGAACGCTGGCATGCTTACCATCTGTACGGACGGTCTATTTTCACAAGCGAAGTCACGTTTCAGGAGTTCGTGCTCCGCGTGAAATTTGTTGCAAAATTTAATATTACTCATATCGACAAACTACATCGTGAATGTTACGTAAGACTTTCCTGCGCGTTGAATGAGGACTGTTTCCAAAATTGTTTGGGATTCTGCAAATAATTATTAACGCAAAAAAAGGGAGTGAATTGTAAAAAAAACTTATTGCTGATTCCAAGAAATATGGATAGCTGAGAGTGAGATAGAAAACGGTGTTGTGATGGATAGGGTGCAAATGTCAACACAAGATTTAAAATAATAACAATAAATCAATTTATTTAAATGCAAGAAGAAAAGTAGAAGCTTTCCAACGGCTCCGCGCGAAGGGGAATCTGAAAACGAAACAAAAAAAATTAAAATAAAAGTTGAAGGCACGTTACTTGGCTACGTGACGAGCGAGTGCCCCGCTCGAGCTCCAGTGCCTGGAGATGCCATTAGAATTCGGTGTCCAAATCCTATCGCGACGCAAACAAAAAAAAAAATTAAAAATAAAGCATCAAAATTGAATGAGGGACGGACCCGAAACGGCCAAATGCGCGACCTAATCAAAGCGAAAAACCTCGACCTAACCGATGCAAGTCCTTTGAGGGGATAACACCTCCAACCCGTATGTCGCGGGCGCGCGG
Organism: Aradophagus sp. ZL-2020; assembly: GCA_022817685.1. Lineage (NCBI taxonomy): Eukaryota > Metazoa > Arthropoda > Insecta > Hymenoptera > Scelionidae > Aradophagus > Aradophagus sp. ZL-2020. Next base: position 19,501 of record JABFOV010000780.1, read on the forward strand.
TGTAGCGAAGTTAGGATCAAAGGAAAGGCGAGGACACGTCGTAACGAAGCGGAAACAAGGGCAAGGTACGGACAATTTACCCACTTAACTGTTGGGATGGCCGCTGGAGATCCGCATTCCCACCTGAAAAAAATGGCAAAAAGAACGAAAGCATGCGCGGTGCGCGATGGGGGCTGGTGCCCGAGAAGCAAAGGTGTCGATGGCGAAGTGAAGCGCGATTAAGGCGAATGACAGCGTCAGGAGGTCGTCCGAGAAACCGGCGAAGAGCTTGAGACAGAAAAATAGACTGATTCAACAACGCGCGACAGCGAGGCTCCTCAACAGCGCCGATGACCACGATGAAAATAAAAAAAATTTAGTGCCTATTCTGCGTCAAAACTGGAATTCTATAGCCATCGCGAGGACAGACTGTTATCAAAACTGGCCTCCGCCGCATATCGACGATATGACGTCTTCAGTACTACCCGTCGGCGGAGATTTTTCAAAACATCCCACAAATTCCGGTTGAGGTGGATTAGGAATAGCGCTGTTGGTGGGAAAAAAAGTAACTGCAAAAAATATCTCCTTTCCTTCATGCTCACACAGTTACACATAATTACACATACATACGCACAGTAACACATACAGTGAAATGGAATAAAGGGGGGTGGTGTCCGTAGTAGGGGGAGAGCTTTCTTGCTCAGTTTACAATAACGAGAAGAGAGAATTCGTTATGGGAAAGTGAGAAGAATGTAGGGGCGTGACATTTTTTGATTGACTCACAATAGAAAGACGACAGAAAGGGGAAGGGGGAAGGGAAAATGTTGCCTCTCTATTGTAAGACACTTACTGGTGATAAAAATAAAAAAAATGATAAGACATATAAATTTTAATAGATCTTTTTTCATATTCTCATTTACAGAAAGATAACAAAAATTTATAAATTGCCACTAAATGTATGTCTCATGCTACATATCTGTTACGGTGATTTAAAAAATGGCCTTATCATTTGTTTTTATCATTTTTTTGCCGGTTGAAAATTCTGACTCTAGGTTTGTGAAATTATCGCCGAACTGAATGATCTTATTTGTTCAAGGAGTTACATAATAGTACATTACTTAACTATTAAGACGCCAGGTGTTTTTCCCAACGAGTGAGCGGAACTGCTCAAACGAAGTGAGTGCTATCACTGCTGACGCATGGGATAACTTCTAGCGTGTCACAAGTTGAGTACGATATTTTTCCTTACAAGGGTGGGTAAAGTTAACACTTTTACTGCATGCGTGAACAATAGCCACAAGTTGAAAACAGGACTTTTCACAAGTTGTCATAACAAACTAGCAATTTTTCCCACAACTGAGGAAAATGGTTATTTTCTTTACGATTAACGTTAGTCACGAGTAAGAGAAAAAACCACTTTCTCCACTAGTGGGAAAAATGGCTTCTTTCTCCATGACAACGCTTGTGAAAAAGTTATAATTTGCCACTTAATTTTCAGAAGACGAAGTCTATATATTTTTCATGAATTTTAAAAACACAAAATTATCAAACCCCAGTAGCGACCTTTAAATTGTAACTTAAATCATTTCTTTAGTAGAAAAAAACAGATTTTTTATTGGACTCAAAAAAAGGGTGGACTCGAAAGGGTGTGTGACTCAAAATTTAAAAGCTATGTGTTTATAAACCATCCTAGTCGGCGAAAATTCCGAAGAAATTTCTAAAGCATGAATTGCCTTATCAAAAAATTTTTCGAACTTGATAAGGAAGGCGATTAAAAAAAAAAAAAAAAAGAAAGAAAGAAAAAATGGGTTGCTTGTCAAAAACAGACGGGAAAGAACAAAGATCCATAAAACATAAAACATAAAAAACATACTTCGCACCATTTATAAGTGGTGAAAACACGACACAGTTGAGCTGTATCGTCAGCCTTAACATGGAGTCAGAATGCAAAACGAGAATCGAATGACTTGTTGGTGTCCAAATAGCGTGAAAGAGGAGTGCAGCAATTATGTTCATGTGTGTGCGGCCCGGTAATGAGGCTATGCAACCAGTCAAATGATGTCGGGGTGAGAGGCTGATACTACGTGAATTGTCGATAAACAACGATTTCCCTGATGACTAAAGGTTAGCTTCGAAAATGGATTGAATTTATATCATAATGAAATAATTTAATTTGAAGTATGTTTGACTACGAGTCACCAAAACAAACCCATCACTACCTTTAATTGTCAACGTTAAACTTGAACATATGTTTTTAGTAACTACGCACAAGCTCACTGGCTGGATACGAAAAGAAGGATGTTAGTATGATGCTTTAAAATGTTTAAGGCTCTGAAATATGAATTCACTGCTCGCCGACCGTCACGATTGAAATTATGTCGCAAAAAGCACTTCTTTGAAATACAAGTATTTATTTGAAACCCGAAATCTTGCTTCCAAATCAAACTTTTGTTTTACTGATTGGCAGTTCGCAGTATATCGGCTGCCGCACGCCCGGGTGCACGCGCATTAACCCAGTCTATTTTGAATGCGGATTAGAAATCACTTCCTTGCTTCCCTCGCTGCGTCGCGAGATTCAGATTTTTAATTTATTTGAAATACATGGTGAAATGAAATGAATTGCATTAGAATAATTATATGGCCTGATTTACGATGTTCCAATCGTCAACAATGATGATGTAATTTTAAAAACACACAGAGATTTTTGTAACATCACGGTGTTATAGCTACCGAATTGCTGTACAATATTATTGCAACTCAAGAATGAAATCTTAACTCTAGTAACACGTGATATCGCAGTTATATCATTTTAAGGGGTCATGCCTACCTGCAAACTTTGAAAAAATGCATTTTTCAATTTTTATATATTTTTAATCTATGTACCTCAAAGATTTGTTGATCAAAATTTTGAAACGTTCTGGCAAAAATTGACGGAGTTACAGGTTGTGAAAGGCCACCATGCACATCTAGGTTCAGAGCAGCTGAACGGCGGCGCGCTCTTTGCATACTTACAAATGCACACCAAGTCGCTATTGTGTTCGTGCGTGTGAATGTAGAGGGAGCTGGCTTAGTTTACCTGCGTCACGCATTCATTTTGTAGTGTTATCTAACTTCAAAATAAAGAAAGTTATCACGTGCGTCGTGTGGTTTAAATATACTTACAGTTTTTTAAGTTTTTTCAGTGTTTTTTAAGGGTTATCCTACATCTTTAGCTGAAAAAAATGGTTATTTTGAAGCGTGGATTGCAGGAAGTGAATTGGATGTATTACCAATCGGTAAAAAGGCTTTTATAGATTCATATTTGAACTAAAAAATTTCAAAATTTTACTAAAAAATATTAATAATAAATACGAAAAAAAATGGCGACTCCCATAGCTCCTTTCCAAGAACGGGGTTTTATAGTCGGCAGGATATCTTCTTGTAAACAAAAGATAACATCGATTTTGTAAGTCTGCTGTGAAATTCGTGAATATAGCTATTAACTGTTAGAGGCTATTTATTTTTTTTTTTTGAAAATGAAAAAAATTATGACGTTTTGAATATTGAGGTCCATTTTTTCACTCAAAATTTCGACCTAAAACTCGAAATAACTTTTTGCAAAATTATAAATTTAAAAATCGCTTCTGACAGTTTGTAGATAATTCAATTTTAAGCGAGGTGGTGAAAGATTCATAAAAAAATATTGAAAGTTGAGTGAATTATCATGCCGACCAGGTTGAAAAATGTTGTTTCGAGAAAAACACGCTTAAAGTTTCAGTCAGTATTACTTGATTTTTAAAGTGTCATCCCTCTACCATCTAAGCCTGTACCATACAGTGAAATTCATAATGATGATCTTTTCGAGCACTTTGTCTTTTGTCGGTAACTCGTATTCCGTAGGTTGATACAGTTTTATGGGCTCGGAAATAAAGCAGACCACATCTTGACGCGCGCTCACGCCAGGCACTGTTGGGCTATGCGCGCGTTCACAATTTTGGTCATAACTTTTAAAATAACTGGAGTTTCGAAAAATCCTTTCAACACCTTAAACTAAACACTATAAGCACTCGACTTATACAAAAAAAAAATTTTTTTGATTTTTTTAAACCAAAGATGTAGGGTAACCCCCTAATTGTTAGACTTGTTCTTTTTTTAATAAAATTGACTATGTCCACGTGATGGGATCATCGAAAAGGTACGAGGGAATTAAGGTCGTTCAATCGATTCCGAAAATCAACAAACAAGCAGCGAAATCCTGTGAATCCGAAATTATTTCAAAATGATACGGAGAGTTTCAGAGCTTCATTGAAGAAATTGAAAATGAACATTTTTAAGGCACATTAACCCCTTCCGATAAAGAAGAAGTTTCTTACGACCCAGGGATTGACGATACTGTGTAAGTATCTGTTTTGTTAAAGTAATCGTAATCAAAACAATATTTTAAACTTTAGACGCGATTATCTCAAAACCATTTCTTTAAATGCGGTGACCACGATAAATGGAGAACCAATGAATCAGTTTACTTGATTCTCGGTCCACATGTTCTACGATAAATTCTCTAGGGGGCAATCGTTCGATTTTATTGTACAATTAAATTAACTATATTTTTTGAGCTCTCAAAGTCAAATTTTATTGGTCGAAAAATGGACTTTTTTTTAAACAGTCGCTATTTTATGTTTTATCACTTTTTTTCAAAAAGGAACGATTGCCCCCTAGATCTCAGTCTAACAATCAAGGTCTAATACGAAATTCAAGTTTCCGATGGAAATTGTAGAGGACAGCGTGGTCACCGCAAACCATGTACAAAAAAAGGACCTTCCAGGACAACATTCATATTAACACCAATAATGATTATAAATTTATGAAAAAATTCTAAAAGAAAAGTTAAATATATACTAAATAAAATGTCAAAAATGTTTCTCCATAATGTGTTTTAGTTTCTCCGAGAAAAAAATTTACATTTACCCCATTTTTACAGGTATGCAGGTAGGCATAACCCCTTAAGAGGAAAAGTTTTATTCATGTGCAAAGTGCATGTGAAACGCATGTGATATCACCGTGATATTATCGTGCTTTCATAATGAAATTTCTGATTTCCTGAGTTACCATCACTTATTTTGTTCCAAATACATTCGAATATCAATCTAGAAAAATTGATTAATTGTTTACACGACAAAAACAGGTGTGCTAATGTAAGATACTTATTACAGACGTTTGTAAGACAAAACATTTTTCCAAAATTTTAGTATGTCACTAGTGACTTACATTCAGATATTTTTGCCTACAATACGACGTTTATTGTCTACGAATTTTTACAGTGTATATAGGTTAAAAATAAGTCGTTTAACTTGATTCAGCGACTAACTTTTCCCTCACTTACTGATTACATAAGTCAAATAAGAAGGAGTGTGACTGTACACGGAGAAAAGAGTATTACTAAAATGTGTTATACAGATTAACGAGAGTGCTATACGTATAATAAGGTAAGGATGCCGTGCAACTATATTCTACAATACCATACATTGTAGAAAAATAAAATATACAGTATAGAAAATATCACACTGTTTTGAAGTATCATTAGCATTATGAGATAACGATTCTGCAAAACAGTGTAATATTTTCTGTACTGTATTGTCAAGAAAAGGGCTTCGATAAGGCCTTCCTTGCTGTTGTAAGCGAAAAAATTAATAATAAAAAAGTAAAAGAATTTGTGGGACACGACACGCTAACGCAAGTTGCGATGCGAAGCGAAAAAAGGCAACGCGGATCCGCAACGCTGCAAACCACCGCCGTTGCTTCGCCAGGCACAGCCTGCCAAACAACGCGTGGAGTGGACTGTATTTAGAGAGCGCGGCACAGTCCCGCTCGCTGTCTCGTCTGTGCTGAAGCTGAAAGAAAAGGTAAAGGCATCAGTAAGGCGCGCACTGAAAGAAAAAAGGGATGGCGACGTTTAGCGATTAGTATATTTATTAAAAAAATATATAGAATAAAGGCACAGTGTTGGGCTCGCGGCACAGCCGAGAAGCCAGGGAGGGCTAGTTAACCGCTGAAACATCCAGCAGCAAGTGACGTGCGACCTCCTGCGCTCTGGTCCTGGTAGGGGCCGTCGGAGTGAGGTCGTCCGTCGTGGGAAACAGTTGTAGTGGGGCTGCAGCTGAGCCGTGGCATCGTCGGTGTGAGGCATGACGCCTGCGGGAAATGCGGAGAGGAGAGACGGGTCAGCCACTCTCAAGCTACTTCTCTTGAAACTGTATATTTCATTTTTCTATACTGTATGATATTGTGGAATATAGTTGCACGGCATTCGTAATTCATTATAAATATATCACTCTCGTCAGTCTGTACACTCAGAGAAAAATATTGTAATAGCAACTATAACGTATGGTGATTTTCCGTTCTGTATATATAATATAGTTATGACAGAAATAAGTATATATTTTCCGGTTGATTTTACGGACATATTCGGAGTAACGATATTTTAAATTGTAAAGAATATGTTTATAGTCATGAGAACTATATTTTGTGTTAAATAAGAATAATTCGTGAAACAATATTTGAAGTGAAACTGAACATATTTTAGTTGTCTCAACTATATACGTGAAGTTATGCAATTTACTGACTTCTCAAGATTCTGTCTCTTTCTTTCTTACAGCAACATTATAGGTTAAAGTAAATTTTCAATTAATCAAATAGAGGAAAAAATATTGACTAATTGAATTCTTACTTCTATTTCTTCGCCGTTTCTTAAGATTTACAAGATTTTAAAATAAAATAATTTTGTCGCTCATTTCGTCAACTAAATTAGTTAATAATTCACGTTGTGCACTACAAATAATATGTTTCAATATATTATTTTTTAAAAACTTAATATTAACTGATAATACTTACATTTGAAGATATCAATATATTTTTCTAAATTCTAACTTTCCATAATTACACTAATATCCTCCATACTTACAGATTCATACTCGTACTGCCAACAATCATTCATCACATAGCCGTCCTGAAGATTGATATTTGCGCGGCAAAAGTACTTATATTTGTCGCAACTATAATATATTTTTGGAACGGAAAATCACCATATTTTATTTTTCTGACAACTATTAGGTTTTTATAGCAATAGGAAACATAAATATAGACGCAGTCGCCAAAAATGTGTTTGTTATAAAAATTTTGCTTCTAAAAATATCATTATTATTACAATATAATATATACTTTTCTCTCAGTGTGATATATCAAAAGTATACTATTGTTATAATCTTTACAAATGAGTAATATATTCACGTCAAAAACAAGTGTCTCGTTGTGAGATATTTTTGGTAACCACGACACTTGTGTTTGTATTGATTGAAAATATATTTTTCCAACTTGTAGTTCTGAAGACAGTAAGCACTTTTCACACTAGTGTAGAAAATGACAACTTTCTCCACGGCAACGCGTTACGAAAAATATTGTCTTACCCCGGGTGGAAAAACAAGTCTGGCATTAGTTTGGCATAAGTTTGGCATCAGTCTGGTATCAAGTCTGGATCACAAGCGCGAGCCAGCCTTTCGTCAGACACATGCCATACTGTTGCCAGATTATTTTGTCTGGCAACGACATGGCATATATCTGGTAAGAGGCTGGCTCGCGTTTGTGATCCAGACTTGTAACTTTTTCGCGCGGGACACTTGTGGCTGGCGTTATTCGTGGAAAAATGTACTGTAATTGGATAAATACCGTCGGTATATTAAAATTATATTGTTCTTTCTTTTAAGGTACAGTTTTCATAAAAAATTGCTGATAGGTTTGAGTGTATTACGTCTACATTCTAGAACTGTTGTTACTACAATGAAATTCTTCTCATTGGGCATCCGAACCTTTATGTACAGCAACCACAAGGGTTGGCAACTCGGCAAACACAAAAGTCTACCAAGTGTCTGCCGACGTCTCCTAAAGTCTTCTAAAGAATTCTTCCGTGGAATTCCCAAGAATTCCAAAGAATATCAAAGAATTCCTGGGAATTCCGCGGAATCGTTTTGCAAGTTTAACTCAGAAAACGCGTGAAAAAGTTGTTATAATTAAAAAAAACGAAATATTTGCATTCCATTATTTAATTATAAAGCCAGAATTTAAATTATTCATTTAAATTCCATTATTTAAATTTAAAGCCAAAATGAATATGATTTTAAATTGTTTGAAATATGCGTCATTATTACCGGTCTAAGTACTGTTCTCAAACTGTACTAGCTTTTATCGTTAATAAGATGACAATTTTATTTCAATTAATTTTATAATGTATTTCGATAATGTATTTCGAAGATGATGTCTTAAGAGGTGTATTTTAGAAGATGCTAAAGAAAAAATATTGCTTTCAAAGTACGCCTTACATTAAAAATATATTGCATTATTCTAACTTTAACAAAATTCACTCTTTGCAACAAGTTGCCAAAGAAAGAAAAGGTTTCCCTTTTGGTGAAATTGAAAAATTTGTTCAATCTTCACAATACAGAAATGCGATTCAGGAAGAATACGAAGGTGAACCAATTGACAATAGGAGTTTCTTTTTGGGACTTACCACAAGAATCCAGAAAATTTTGAATTTACTACTGGGGCTGAGTTTACTATAAACAGTCTGGTTTGAATCGCCCATAGTATAGACATAAAAAACATGAAAAGTTCGCCAAAAAAAAATTCGAAATTTTGAGTGAATATTGTCAAAGTTGGAATAATGCAACATATTTTTAATGTAAGACCAGGGTGACCACCGATTTTTCAATTTTGAATTTCAAGTTTTATCCCGGTTTTTCAAGGCAAGAATTAAAATTTTCAATGTTATTGTATATTTTTCTTGTTTAAATATAAATATTTACATGTAAGGATTCTAGACAAGATACTACTTGAACTGTCTAAAAAATAAACATGTATTTCCTTGATACAAAACTGAGTACACTACCAGTCAACAATTTGAAAATTTTGTAATGTCGTCAGATTTTAAATGATAAAAACTTTTTATTAAATTAGTGTATAATTGTTTACTTTTATATTTCGCCTAACAGACTTTGATACCAAATAATCTTGCAAAAGTATGAAAATTTATTATCAATCGTAACAAAAATAGTACATTACTTAACTAGTGGAAGAAAAACGTTTTCCACGAGTTGAGTATAGGACTTTACCTTACGAAAGGTAGAAATGCCAACTTTTCCCACGAGTGACGAAGTCACGAGTGGAAGAATTTGGCATTTTTACCTCTAGTAAGGTAAAAACTATTTTCCTTTGCCGTTTAAAAAACATTGTTAACAATTAATTTGCATACATTTGCAAGGTTTCTTGAAATTAAATGTTGTTATACAGAAAATTAAATTACATAGTTGTATATTCATGTAGCAAAATGTTTCATTCAATGTTTATCAAATTAAATTTTACAATCATTTTATATCGATTTTAAACAATTTTCTAACATTTGACTTGTAGTGTAAACTGATTTTTTATTCTTTAATAAACGAAAATTACGCAGAAAATATGAATTAATACATAAAGAAAATTAAAAATCAAATAATATATTAATAATTTAAAAATGACATATTCAAGATTTTTGACTTAAATTCTAGGCTTTTTCCAGGTTTTCAAGGTTTCAAGGTTCGGTGGTCACCCTGAAGACGTACTTTGAAATTCCAAAATACATCTCTTGAGACATCGTCTTCGAAATACATTATCTAAAATAATTGAAATAAAATTGTCATTTTATCAATAACAAAAGCTAGTACATTATTTGAACAGTACTTATACCGGTAATAATGACGCATATTTTAAACAATTTAAAATTATATTCATTTTGGCTTTAAATTTAAATAATGGAATGCAAATATTTCTTTTTTTTTAATTATAACAACTTTTTCTCACGTTTTCTGAGTTAAAAATGCAAAAGGATTCTGCGAAATTCTCAGGAATTCTTTGATATTCTTTGGAATTCTTGGGAATTCCACGGTACTCTTTGGAATTCCTTATTAATTCAAAGAATTCTTTGGAAGACTTTAGGAGACGTCGGTAGACACTTGGTAGACTCTTGTGTTAGTCGAGTCGAGCCAACCCTTGAGCAACCATATTTTTGAACCAAGTCTCGCACTGTTCGGTTTCAAAAAGAAGGCAAAGAAAAAATGACGAATACGGAGATAACTGAATGCGAACTGAAATTTTGCAATAACCATAATACCTCGAAGGATGCATAAATCAACGTCGATTATCAACGATTACACGCACGCGTGTACCGTCATAATCAGACACTCGTTAATCCTCGTTAACGCCCGCGGATGACGATCGCGAGGCACGCAAGCAGCGCGGCTCATGATTTTTCACTTTTAACGATTTCAGGCAAATTTCAACCGATCGTCAAAAGGTTTTATAACGCGGGGAGACATTTCTTGTGACCATTAAGTACGGAAATAACTGTTTCGATACTTGTTAACTCGGCCATTTTATTATTCAATAATTAGACTGCGAGTTATATGCAAAAATATAACTTCCACGCAAAAATTATGTAGGAAATAAAGTGGATATTTGTAATGTTTATGGATCGTTACGTGTATGTGTTTTTTTCAACTTTTTCAATTAAAATTGTACAAAGTTACTGCTTTGATGTAAAAATTCAAAATGCAATTTCGCATGTATATATTTGCAATTTAAATTCCATAATTTACAATCAATAATGGTTACTTAAATTGTTTTTGAACTTCGTGCTTTCGGAAATGTCTACTCAAATAGAATGTATTCAAAATGGGGTTTAAATCGGTTGAAGTTGTTCTTCTTTAAAGCAATGGCTACGAGAAATTCGCAACGGATAAACAGACGTTGCCAACATTTGCTTACTACTAGAACGTCGTTCGTGGATCTCGTCCAAACTAGACTTATCGGTTCGTTTCTTCGAGGCTGGCCGATAATGACGAGAATTAACGAAAGAAACATCAAGCAGAAGCTCGCGTGTCACGCATGCAACGTGCATGCAAACTTGGCATACGTGTTGCATCCGAATAGCGTAGCATGCAACGTTAACATTGTGTCAGCGGCAAATATCGGCGTTCCTCGTTTATGCTAAATAATAGACGAAGGGCGCGATTTAATTAGACCGTACCACCTCTGGCGGCCTTTTGTCCGATTTCGTTTGCTCGTTCGCATCTCGTGAAATTTCACTTTTTTTTCTCAGTTTTATCGGTTCGACGGGAAGACAGTCCACACAAAAACAAAGTTCATAAAATTAAAAAAAAAAAAAAAAAATTGATGTGCATTCATAAAAATGATTATCTTCTGCCTAAATTTTGACTTTCTTAAGTACAGACCAAGATTAATCTACAGCCAAGACTGAAATTTTCTTGAAAATCATGCGCTCGTGTAGATGCGTTGCGTAAATGCGTGGCAGCGCTCGAGTCAATTTTCTATAAAAACGTAATCCGTCTTGACTGAAGACTTTTTAAACGTAAAGTTAAAGACGTTTTCGATGAAGATGTTACAATCTTGGCTAAATAACACGACGTTTTCCGTCTTCAACTAAGATATTTCGTCTTACACACAACCCGCGTGAAAAAAATTCGTCTGGCTTTAAATATGGAAGAACTGTCTTGCTAGACTGATAGCCAGATAAAATCAGTACGGCAAATCATCTGGCAGAAGTCCGAGAAACAATCTGGCAAGGGACGGCATTGGACCGGAATCCGTGCTTTTCAGTCTGGTAATCAGAGTAAATTCAGTACGGCACGTAGTACAGCAGTTGTCTGGCACCACATCTGGCAAACTACGTGCCGTACTACTTTAAGGATAATCATTTTTTAAATAAATAATTTTTAATTATTTATTGTTTTATGTGTTATTAATATTACGGCCTATAATATTAATATTAATATATACCCAGGTGGAAATTACCGACGTCTAACCGAAGTTACAGTCGGATCGACGTCGTATCGCTGTTTGCAACCGACATTTGCAAACAACGTTGATCCAACGTTAGACAAATTGTATTGTCAACGACGTGCCAACGTCGTTAGCCAACGTCGCAGAACGACGTAGAACCGACGTCAGACCAGCGTTGATCCGTGCCACCAAAATGTCGCATTGATCACTTTGACAATCAATCAGACTGTTGCCATATTTAATTTTCCACTAAAGGAAACTTTATTTCAACGACTTGACCGTTAACGGGTCAACATTTATTGTGAAATTCAACGCAAAATTAATAATGCATTAGTATCCAGACCTAGCGACAAATGATTTTTCTTTTTTTAACGACGATTTTTCCGAACTTTTTATTTTTTTTTAACGTGCGATTTTGTAATTATCAATTGAAAAATTTCATTAAAATGTCGTTTTAAATTATTTAAGTTTGAAATATTCTCTGAATTTTCTTTGAAAATTTTAAATTCGAAAAATTTAAATTTTGAAATTGTAATAAAAAATATCAGTTGTCAATTATAACATCAAATGTTAAGAAAA
>JABFOV010000781.1:0-31919 GCA_022817685.1 Aradophagus sp. ZL-2020
CTAACAGAGATAAAAATACAACACAAATAACTACATAAATTAGGTTAAAAGAGAGTGATAAAAAATATGAAAAATTTAAATATATATAAAAATATATTGTTATTTTATTTATTTTTTTTTTTTTTTTTTATTTTTTTTTTTTTTTTTTTTTAAATAATTTTTTAAAATTTTTTTTTAAAAATTTTTTTTTTTTTTTTATAAATTTTTTTTTTTTTTTTTTTTTTTTTTTTTTTTTTTTTTTTTTTTTTTGTTCATACCAATTATATTATTTTAATTGTATGTACTAATAATGTATTTGACATCTGTATCAATCTGATCAATAATTATAAATTAACATTTTTAACCATGGTCGATAAAGAAGACGGTGGCCGATAATGCATGGAATAACGGTAACACAAATTGCCAAGAGAAAAAAAATCAAACAAACAAAAATTGTTTTATTATCAAATCATATGATACAAAAATTTGCTATCGAAAATGCAGGGGTTGAGAAGTGTCGTAAAATAATAATCAGATACAAAAGAAAATTATTAATAGGAATAAATAATTGAGTTGAATAGTTGAACAAATTTTATCAAAAATAAATTAAAATTGCATGTACGTAAATATTTATAATTACATTAAATAAAATAATTATATAAAAATGTCCAAAGACGTTTCAGAATAAATTAATAATTTTAAATTAACCATTTATTTTATTGAGACAAGTATCAAAAAATTATATATTACAAAGACGACTCCATTAATTCATTTCCTTTGCAAATTTTTGCAAAGAATGTATGGCTTTTGGACGACTTCTTCTTTCTTCAGATATCTCCTCGATGGTACTAAAACCAGTTTTGTTAATTTTGGTATCTGCGACTTTTCACTGTCAAATAAAAAGCAATCATACTAAGGTGCACTTTTTATATTCAGTAACAATTAGCAAGAAAATTGTGTATTACTCATCGGAGAAGTCTATTTGGAACTGTTGTAAAATAGAAGGTACTTCTGGTACGGAAACAGGCTCCAAATCAAACATTAATACGTGAGCGTAAACCGGAATCTGTAATTATTTTTACGAATTTAAACTCTATTTTAATACCTCAGTAAAAAAAAGGACGTTTCAATAATTTTTCGAGGATTGTACATCTCAAATTTTTGTCAAAGACATTTCAAAATTTTCTATTTAATATACACATAAAAATTTTAAAATGTCCTGGTCTTCGACGTGAAATCTCCTTTTCTTCCACTGGGGCATTGATTTAATATATATTTCAAAAAAAAAAGTGTAGTTGCTCTAAAAATATAAAAAATAACTTTATAAATAATGTACACTGAGAAAAAAGTTAGCAGCTTTCCGTAATTTCAACTGAATTTTCAGTAAAAATTGTCACTAATGAAGTTTCTAGTTGAAACAAATGAAAATCAAAGCTTCGTTTTAAATGAACCTTCATTAAATCCAACTGAAAATTCAGTAGATCTAACTGGAAATTCCGTAAATCTAACTGAATAAGGTTACAACTGAAATTTTCGATAGTTTCAACTGAACAGATTTTATACATGTTAATAAATGTTACTTACAATCGGTAAACTGCTATCTAATGAAATTGGAGCAGTTGGAACAGCGTTATCTATTTCCATTGCTTTATAATAATGTTTGCCTAAGATCGGATGTTTTAATCTATGGCCAAAAATATAATCATTCCTTTTTCCCATATTTTTCTATCCTGTTTTTTTTAATGCCTTCCTTATATTTCTTTTGCTGAAATGTTTGATTCCCTTCACAATTTTTTTAACACACTACACACTTTTACCATCAAACGTTATAACCACCATAAAATATATTGCCAGCGTGCCAAAACAGCAATGTAACCGAAATTTCGTAAATAACTCGGCAATCGAGCCTCGAGTCACTGTGTGGTGATTTGCCTTTGGCCAGAGGCAAAGATACTTATATTTGATCGATAATTCAAGTGCATGATACACGTTTCTCCGAAGCCGATGTTGTTGCGGCGTAACTTCCTTAATTTTATTCCAAGAAATTTCACGTCGACGCGATTTCATACAATTTAATTTAACGCAAATACATTTTTTAGACGTCACAATGCTTCTCGAATTGACGAATTGATCTGTACAGTATTGTGTGAAAAAAAATGTGAAACGTTTGAAATGTGAGAAAATGTCGTTATTTGAGAATAATTTTATGGTACAACTCTATTGGCGAGAAAAATTCTCGCGAAGCGCACACATTGCAAACTACAAAAGCTGCTTTTTCAAATAAAGAAGTGCGTCTGTGATCCGGTTTCTATAAAGACATCGAGTTCATGTGAGAAAAGTTTCTTAATAATCAAAGATCTTAGCAATTTTCTTTTCTTGGATTTTTATGTCAGTTTTAATAGTTGCTCATTTAAAAAAAGTGATTTCTAATAAAAAAAGTTCGTTTTCAATCGAACCAACAATTACTATAAGTTATTTTTTGTTCTTTTTAGGGACACGTGGGTCTGTCAGACCCGAACGGAAAAAGTCAGTAAAACAATACTCATTCATGAGTAACAAATATAATGGAAAACATCGAAGAAAATTTTACGTTTCATAATCACTAATTTTAATATTTTGATTTTCCATTATGTTACATTTCAAATACTTAGGTCATTCAGAACAATTTTTTAGTTGTAATTTTTACTTGATAATACCTTATTGAATATTAAATGTAACTTTTAAGTTTATAAATGGTAATCGTGATGTTGTTTACAATAAAGAAAAAGGTCATGGCGTACAAAGAACAAACGAATTCATCCAGATCTTTTCCTTTCTATTTATATGATTTATAGTAATGAAAATGCTCCTACTTATGATCATTTCCCTTCCACTTTTAGTCACCGCCAACGCAGCAACTTCTCACTGCTTTGTGACAAAATCATCCCCGTTCCCCATTATACGGAATAATTATCTTCACGCACGTATCATCGATTTTCTATGGAAATGGAAATTCAAGGGTGACTTGATGCAGTCGAATCATACTTTCAGCCAAAAAGTGTACAAGTGCAATATTATCAACTTCTTGCACTTAAAGTGGATTGTAAATTTTGATTAGAAAAATTTTTTTCTCCAAAGTGTTGTAAATTTTTAGCTTTTTCTTATAGAAAACTTAATTTGGTACTAGAAACAAGCATTTTATTATAAATAGATATAAGTCGTTAAGAATGGAATCTATCAAGTGAGATGAACGAAAGTATGGATTTAGGTTAGAGATGATGGTGGGAAATGGACAGTTGGCGTTAGATAAATTAACTCATCGAATCATGTTACAGATCTTATTCTAATCTACCGACGTCTTTCAAGTGGAATCCAATACTGACTCGTCGACTTCGATAATATATTTTATTTCCTTTTTCGTCCAATTTACATGATCGAAAAATAAGTATACATATAAGTAAATCTCTTTTATTTTAATTAAATTAAAATAAACCATTACAATGATATTTATAAAAACAATAAAAAATTGCTTGATGTCTAAAACAATTTCTTGTTTTTTATTTGACATATGAAAGTTCTTGATGGTCACCCAACCGATTTCTATTTACGTGCAATGTTGCTTTACTTTGCATGTTTGTTACTCAATTTCGTTTTGCATGTATTCCTGTAACCTGAAATAAAATTTTGCGCAACTTGGAAGAGAACAATAGTGAAAACTCTGCTTTTGGACTTTTGAGCTCGAGCATCTTTGCAGGCTTAGGGCGTTGTGTTCAACTTTACCGCCCGTTACCACGATAAGTAATAAACAATGCATAAATTAATAAACAGCGAAATAAAATTCAAAAACCCAAATTTTAATAACAAAAATCCAATATTTAATTGCGGTTAAAAAAAGACCATTGCGAAACGGTTTTTACAACTATAATTTACTTGAGCACAAAAGCGCGGGAAATTCGAAAGTTAATTCTATCCGCGCAAGAGCGAGTCGCTCTCCCCCCTCGACTGGAACTAACCCCTCAACTGTTGTGGGAATAGGGGCGCGGCGTCGGGGGCGGGGGTGGTGGCTCGAGCAGAGGGGAACGACGTCGACGTCGCTGTAAAGCGTAACGTGTTTTATCGATTTGTCGGCCATGTTCACTTCTGTCCGGTCAGGCGCACTCCGGCTCTTCTTTGAATGAGCGACACCGCGGAGTAGCGATAGATTTTCCCGACTTGTCCGAGTCGTGCGAGCTCATCTTGTTGCCCAACGATGCGCTTTTGAGGCGACGCGACGCGACGTCTGAGGCTAAACATCGGACTCGCAGGTCCAGCCGGTTGGTGCGCGTCCTGGGCTTGAACCTTTTTTACCCGAACGCGCGAGCCCAGCGAGGGAACGCGACGAAGCCGAGCCTCGAACCCACCGACCAGAGAGACCTATCGTCGTGAGACCGTGAGAACCGAAAACTAGGTGAGTTCCAAAGCGAGTGCTTTCAATTTCCAAGCCTCTTTTCGGCCAAGTAGCTGGGTGTAATTTCTGGCGCTAGAGCCAGAGAACCTTGGCACCCCAAGGACTCCGACCTTTCACATGTACGTATTCACCATTCCCGTGAACTCGTTACGGCCAATGTCATTATAGCTTGACTTTTGGAAATATCGAAATACGTAATGGAAGTGCAATCCTGGGTTTCATGTAACCTTTCGAGTTAGGATTTTGGGAACCAATTCTAACTTGCACCATTGAAACCATCTAATTTTCCGTGTAAGTATAAGCCTAGATTACCTCGAGATCCGTGTAACAATCGGAGTTCTGGAATCGATTTTAGGTTGGACTGATTAATACCAACAATGTTACCTCTAAAGATAAATCCTAGGTTATTACAAAATGTTGTAACATTTTGGGTTAGAGGTTTGGGTATCGATTCTAGCTCGCATCGTTGAAACCACCGAAATAAGTGATGGAAATCCAACCCTAGATTGTCGTGAGATTCGTGTAACATTTAATATTGGTGATCGATTTTATTTTAATTTGTACCATTAAAGCCATCGAAATTACCGATGGAAAATTTACTTCAAGTTACCACGACATCTGCGTAACATTTTGAGTTGAAGTTTCACGAATCGATTTCAATTTGGACCATTGAAACTGTCGGAATTTTAACCTTGGATTGTTGCAAATTTTTGTAGCCCGTCGAATTAAAGATTGATTCGTTGAGGAGTTTGAGTAACGAATATCTCTGGTAGTTCTTAGGTCTTCCAGTCTAACGAATTTTAATGATAGACTGGATAGTGAGAGCGAAACCCATTTTTTTTAATTTTGCTGATTAACTGATAAGATGATGATAAATCGTTGAAGCGACGTAAATAAAGTACTCTTATCTACGTGACGCAGAAATGAAGTTTCAAAGTCGGCCGTTTTTTACTTACTATGTTAGATCTCTTGTTTGCACTGACTTATCAAATTAGAGAACGTCTGCATCGTAAATAAGGCATCGGCTATGGTTAGCATTATACATTATAAAGTTAACAATGAAAGATCGGCTTGATTGATTGATAAATTTACCAAGATGGATTGTTGTGCTCGAGTATTCTCGAGGGTATCAGTATCCAATAACACCGCCTGAATTTACTACCCAAGTTTGAAAGTTGTAGGTAAACTTTGAATGAAATCTACCTTTGAATTGGCAGAATTTGCGGAATTCGTTTTAATTAAGTTGTTAAATTTGTCGGTCAATGAAACAATCACTACGGTATAAATAACGATTGTAATAACTTTTTATTATACAGTCCCAATTATGGTGATTGTTTAACAAAGGGATGCTTGAGCTCTAAATCGGCTATTTACGTTGATTCAACGACTAGAGCGTATGAATTAATCAAAGGGAAACAAAAGGAAATCCGGGAAAAGTTGAAACTCGAGTTAACGTTCAATTATTTATTAAATTCAGTTCCTTTTGCTCGAATATGCTAATTTTTGTTGCAACATAACTAGCTGAGATATATATTACCGGCAAAGGAGAAGAGTAGATTTCTGAATCGATTGAATGATTAATTCAGGTTACGAGATTCTACTTTTGGAAAGGTGGAACAGGTAACGAGTTCGGTACGCTTTCCTCGTCTGATAAGACATTTAATTCGGAAATTTGTGTTTATTTGCCTGAATGCTGAAGTTATCGAAGTATTTATTGATAAAGCAGTCGGCTTCGTTGCTTGAATTGTTCAAATCATATGCTTCATCAATGCATTATTAATACGTTGACGTTCAGTTTTTTTTCCCCCCACTACATTATTCAAATTTGATCTCTTTCAATTTTTTTGTTTCTTCTTATTTCTTCAAATATTTACCTTTTTAATAGATTGTAGAAAAAAATGCTTGAAAAAGTTTTATATTTAATTAATTAGGCAAAAGTAGTAACAACATTTAACATTTGTTGTGTATTGTTTCAATGTTTTTTAACTACTGTTAAAATTAACAGTAAAATGATTTCAAAATAAAAATAAAATTGATCGACAATTCATTTCCTTAAAAGCTTTTTGTTACAATTTAAAGGTTTTTATATTATCTAAAGTACTTGAAAGTGATGGTACAACCTTTCAAATATTTTAATGATTTCTAAAATGCATGCGTGCTTTTGACGATTTTTATTTTTCACGTAAGAAATAAACTTTCGTAACGAATAAGTTCCCTTACTCAAAACATGAACCATATAATATAAGGTATATGTACTACTCATGTTCAGCCAAAATTTATTTGATGCATCTCTTAAAATACATTTTCGTGAACTTTTTAAAGTATATGTTAGAGCCCTCAAATTATCAATTTATATTCTTAAAGTTAATAATCTTAAACTTGCTAGATGAAAATAGTTACTCCAAAATTGCAAAATGTTAATTTGAATTTTTAAGTGTTTTATTACAATAATTCTATTCAAATAAATAAAACTTGTTAAACGTTTTCTTGATTTTATATAAGTTATTTATAAGTATTTACAGAAAAAAAAAACAGACGAGCAAAAATTGCAAAAAATAACAAACATACTTAAAGGCTTCAATTTATATTGCACTTTTCTAAAACTTTCATGTTTAAAAAAGTGGAAAACTAAATTTCTCTTCATAAAATTGTTTATGCAGTTAAAATTAGTTTATGCAAAAGAATGTCACATTTGGAAGTTTGCATATAAAAGATGCTATAACGGTCTTCATTCAGCCAATTAACAACAATGCAACAAATCTCTCATAAACACCCGAGAAGAATTACTTTCTTATAGGCTTCAACGATGCTCGTGCTTGTTAAAACTTTAATGAGACTGTTCGTTTAAACAACACTGCGTATAAACGTGCCTTTAAATCAGCGCCCGTTTCCTTTTTCCTATTTGTTTCCTTTTTCGGCCACCCACGGTGCCAAGAGTTGCATGCACATTGATTTTCCGGACACCACGTTGGGCCTTGCATTGTTGTTTATCCTACCTCTTGGCATTTTTCGCGACGGTCAAGTAGTACATATCGACGCACAGTCAGCCGAGTCGATATTACTCATCCCCCCTCCGGCCCCTCCCACCATAATCTCAACGACGCTGATCTCAATGAATTTGTCAAACATTCGACCCTAGCTGGAGAAGTTCTGTCGAAATCTCGTTCAGTGGCTTTGTTGAAAGTAATCATTTTCTTTTGGCCAAACGTATTGCTATTGTCAAATGAAAACTTGAAATTTGGAATGTTTATTTTTAAAGAATGATTGTGATACAGTTTCTTTTAGTGAAAGAATTAGTCAAATTAATTGCAAGATGAACTTTGAACCGTCAAACATATATGTTAATTATTCGATGGGTATTAAACTCTAATGAGACAATACGGTTTTTCGACCTCGAAATCCAACATTGACTTGTTGTATTTTTTAAAATGCAAATTAATCTTTAATTAAACGTTTCAATCATTTCTCTTTTTTTTCTGTTTTTTATACATGCAATAAAATTGAATTCATTCAATAGAATATATTACAATTATACTACATTTGTATTCATTCTTATTACAAAATCGAGTATATTTTTGTTTGGAATACATTTTAATTTTTATTTGGTCTGCATAAAAATTATTTATTTGTGCCTTTGTGTTTTACATACAATTTCAATAGGATCTTAATAATTTAAAGTTATTTGTAATATATTATACTGAATTGTGGCGTAAAATGTATGGATTGTTCGTCACGCTCTTTCGCCGGCTTGGAGTTAAATTATTGTAAGAATAACAAAGTTCTAAATTGCATTTGAAAACGGTTTTGAGATGCATCCTAAAGGTAAATTATATTGTTGGTAATCTTATATATATCAGCGGTGAAACTTCTCCTACAAAGAACATATTTTTCTTTGCTTCAAAGCTCTAACTCGCACCGGGGAAAAAGTGTATGACAAAATAACACAAAACGGAAAAATATAAAAAAAAATGTGCACTCGATTTTAAAATGAATGGTCATTTTAGGTGCATCGAAATGACTCTTTATAATGAAAAATTTATACCAAACGTGTGGAACAAGGGTGGAAGATAATTTCCGATAAAATGTTGGTCAAGTTATTAAATTTGAGTAATTTGATTTACAAATTAAATGGATGGATTGACAAACGGATGTAAAAGAATGATAATGAATTCGATTCACTGAAAAAATATGAATTTTTAAAAGAAAATCCTTTTAAATAGAAACAATAGTTTTGTGATCGATCGCCAAATTTAATTCATAAACAATAAGTGTAACATAATAACCACAATTATTTATTCATTGCCAGATATTCATATTCTCGCATCAGACAAGCGTAAATAAGTGTGCTTTACTAAACTTTAATTTATCTCACCAATAAAAAAATATTATGAAAATTTTTTCATTCTAATGCAACGAACAACATAAAAGTCGCTTTATCTACTTAATCAACGTTTCCAAACGTACGAACTTTTGTCATCATAATCAGTGTCATAAGCAATAAAGAAGGAAACATTAAAGATTCGCTTTATCATATAAATTTTCCAGTTTTTATATGCAACGTTCCGGCTTGGCTATAAATTCTCCATAAAAATCGATCGGCACGTTAGAATCACGACGAGCCAAGGGGTTTTTCCGCCGCCCAGTCACCCAAAATGTCCGTGTTTGTTTCTGATTTTCCAAAGTGGAACACGATCCCCTGCGTAAAAGGGACTTTTTGCTTCGTACAAGCGATCGCGTGACACGTCAAGCCTTTTCTTGTTCGGCATTTTCTCGTTATTAAAGGCTCAAAAAAGAGGCAGCGACTAGAAGGGGGAGGGGGGGGGGGTATTAATTCACGCCAATTCACGCTTTCTTCTGATCGTCGTTATTACTGTTCCTCCACTTTTTTTTATTCTTAATACAACCGAACGCGTGTCATTTTCCCTCACTATTTTTTCACGTGAATCGCGTTGAATGATCAATAGGGTCAATACCTGGAACAAATTGCGCTATCTCTCATGTTCAATAGTACAGTAATTGACAATGAGCTGAACGACTGCCTACTTAAAACGAATTATTTAATCAAAATTCAAGAACGAAGTATTGTCCGCGATTGTTAATTTGCAAGGTTGACGGACCGATCAGGACACGCGCTTCGTCGCATTCTACTATTCTTTTTTTGTTTGCGTATTTATTTATTTGCGAAAGTACTTCGTCACTTTGCTCGCTGTAAAAAATAACTGACGGATTACCGAAACCATAAAAAAGACTTTACGATCAATTAACAAAATAGAACCATGAAACGGCTCGCGCGTTTCGACAAAGCGTCCGCGCACACTAATTCGCATCGTATGGTTATCGATTCCATGCATTACGAGCGATGAACATTTGTGTCACACATATACTGATTTTATGTAACGAATGACCATAAAAGAAAAAAAAATGTTGAGATGCAATCTGCTGAAAGAAAAATCAATGGAACAACGTTAAAGCTTTCGAGGAGTTTTCCGTGACATGGGGAGTCGACTGATCCCCCGATGCACGGAGAAAACTGAAAACGACTGAATCGTTTGCGACACACGACTGAGAATCGAATAGAAAAAATAATCGTAATCAAATACAAAGGTAAACAACAATGAATTAATTAAAGAATTTTATTTTTTTTTTCACCATTGTTTACTGTTAAAGATCACTCTTGGAATAAATCGCTCGAGTCGAAATTTTTAACCATTTAAAGAAAAATATCTTGACGGTATTCTTTTTATTTCAGCAACAGGATGTTTTCTAATGTCTAAATTCGAAAATTTTGAGTCAAGATTAAACTACATTGAAATGAGCAAGAAGCTTGAGATTGATTCTTGACAGTAGCATGAGGTTACTTAGACTCAAATAACTTGTTCGAAAAGTAATTACAATTTTCTATTCTATTCATCACTACTCAGTTGTGTATCGCAAACAACTCAATCATTTTTAGTTTTTTCAGTAATAAAGTTGAATTTAAGTTATTTAAGAATTGAAAAATTAAAAAATTAGAATCAAAATCAGTTTATTTTGAAGGACAATTTTCGTTAGAAACTTCGATTGTATTTACACGAGTCAGGAAGATATAAATACTTGAAAATAAATAAAGGTCGAGTGAAAACATTCTCGTTCTTTGTTTATTTTATGTATTTATTTGTTTCTGTCTTCTACTGTAATAAATCCTACACAATTTGTTTTGATCTGACAAAAAAATTCGCTCCGTAAATATATATCCCTGAATAGTATCGCATAAACTCGTTATAATTGAGCAATGAATATTGGGACGCGACCTAAGTGAACTTTCGCATCATTATCCGCTCGTTAATATCGACACCGTCTAGCCCGGTTGGTACAACGAACGCAAAAATAAATCCACTGGTGACATATACATATACACAGTGGGAAATTTCATGAAAATTTTTATACTTATGAAAAAGTAAAGACAAAGAAATTATAAGTTATTATGAATCTGATCCATAACAAAATATAATATGAATTTTCGTCTACGTAGAAACTCTCCCATATGTAAAAGAATTTCAGTCCCGAATTTTCTACATGACGGAGAGTCGGCTGTAATTACTTTCAAAAGTATACAAATTTATGAAAAAAACTTCTTCCCGAGCGAAAAATTATTACACTATGACGTTAATACATTTCGTGCAAATATTCGACGAATGAAACACAAAAGCGAGAAAGAAACAATTAACAAACAACTGGGTTGATATTTCCACCGGGCAGAACGAAATGAAACGATCGAAAATTTTCGTGAAATATAAACGTGCGATAGACATTTCGGTAAATGTCATGTGAAAACTGTATTAAAATTTTTCAAATCAGCTCAAAATTAAAAACTGTTTCCTGAAAATGTATCCCCATATGTTGGTTTCAGCATTTACAATCGTTAAAATCATTTCACATTCTTTTGTATTTCTTAAGTGTATATATTGTAAAAACGTTATATAAGAAGCTGAAAGCAAAAACGCAACAAGTTCTATTTAAAAAACATGTTGCTGCGTTTTTGCCCTCAACGCGTAATATATCGTTTGAATAAACTTTTAGTAAAAGAATTATTACTGTTTATTATAACATTTGTAATTGAACTTTCCGTGTAAAACAAAACTAAATTGAAATGTCATAAAGCCGTTTGATGAAAGTCTGAAATTGATGCCAATCAAAAGTTGTAGTTCGGTCCGTTGATGTTTCATTTTAACGCATCACGCATTTCTAATTGCCAGAGTAACTCGTCAAAGCTCGGGAGTAAAAAAGGTCAAACGCTGCTGGAAAGCAGCTTGCAAAGAAACGTTAATTATCGATGGAAAGTCAGCGCGAACTTCTATGAGAACGAAACTGGCTGCTAAAAAGCGGCAATTTACGCTACGAAGTGGCTGCGTATCTCGGCTCGTCGAGTATATTGATTCCGGGCGTCAAAACACAGCTTACGATCACTCCCCGGAATTCCGCTTAGGGCGAGCGGAACACGCTTTTGTTCGTACGCGAAATACTTAAGCCGAGACAATATTATGGCTCGTTAATGCGATATAATGCTCGATTTGGCGAAAAAAGGTGATTCGAACGAGAGATTCGTGCGCAATAACGCTATCATGTTACCGTAGTTCGATTTCGAGCAAATTGCAGTCGCGCGAAAACGGGTGTTAATTGATAGCCTTAAGTTGTGGTGTTTATTGAAAAATTAATTACAACTCACACGAGTGAGAATTTATTCTTCAAAAATATATACGATTTTTTCGTTCAATGTAATTTATATTGTTGAAAAAAAAAGAAAAAAGTTTTTTCAAATATATACGTGGTACATGTTTCTTCACAAGCCCATTAAAACTACACTTTATTTAAAAATCATTAAATCTCACTGATTCCACGATACCTTACTCAATGTAATTTTCACGCTATAATTTTCTTCGGCAATTAAAATACCCGAGCTTTATTTACAATCTTCTGATCGAACTTTACAAAAATAGTAAATTATTTCCGCGAACGCACGATCATCCTGTTATCGTAGTTAATTTTAAATATCATGATCCAGTCGACAAATTATAAATAACAATGAAAAGATAAAAAATATTGTTCTGAAATCATCTCGAGCAATTTATTTCTAATTTTTGTGTTTCCTTTCTTATTCTCATTCTTTACGTATTCGTAAGTTCTGGTTTTCGTAAAAGTACCACTAATTTGTACATGTTCTCCCTCTCCCCTTAAATTAGATTTACTGAAACGGAAAACTGACAAAATGCTCCCTATTTGCGTTCTTTTTACGATTACTTTACATAACAAAGTGCCTCAATGAATTCCAATATCATTTTTTCACGCGACGCGCATTCATTACAAATTCCGAATTTACATATACTAGAGTTAACGCGCGCTGTGCGCGCACTACGGATTTGTTGAGGAAATAATTAATTTCGCTTTGATAAAGAAACAACAATAATGATATTAATGTTAGTTTGGTTAAAATGAAAAAATCTCCGTTTGTCAAATGTGACTTCAAATGGAAACTTTAAAATTTTTCATACCTTCGCACCAATTTCCATATAGTCGATTAATCGCTTTGTCTAAACCAATCACGATAGCTTTTTAGCTATGACATTGATTAGCTTTTAGATAACATTTCTTATTTTTTTTTGTTTTATTTTAGAGACAGAAAAAGATATCCCTCAGGAAATTAATGCGTGTCTCGATTTTATCTACAAATCTTTTTATACGTGTATTGTGACGTCACCGGTATTGCAGGGAATACGACGGGTGGCGCCGTTCACAATTTTCGTTGACATTTAATTCCAAGTTGCCTATGATACTCGCGAAACAGCGTGATCCTCTTTTTGAGTAATTGAATTAAATATCGTACGAGAAATTGGACCTTGAGGAGGTTGCTCATTGATTTCCGCTTTTCATTCTATAAATCGTAGCTCACTTAAGAGGATAAGAGAGTTTGATGAAGAAGGGATAGAAAAAAAAGAAAAGAAAGGCAAAGAAAAGTATAACAGAAATAAAAGGATCGTTTTTGAGAAGACAATTAAAAAATATTAAAATGTGTTTAGAATTTGTTTTATATTTATTTTTCTATAATATATTATATGCTAAAATTATATTTCAAACGAACGCAAGTTGAATTAATAGATAGGATTTAATATTTTGTACCGGTTAAATGAAAAATAATGTATTGATAATATGATTAATCAATAAATTGTAACTATTCAATCGTATTAAATGTAATATACTGATTTATTTCAAATTTAAAACATTAATTTTTTCATTATTTTTCATTATTTTCAATAGTTTCTAGTAAGTTTCTAGTAAGCTATTTATCTAACTCTGAAGCCTTTTTAATTGACTGTAGTGTCGCCCATATGACGTCGTTAAAAATGGATCATATAAAGTGGAAGGAAAACCGTGCTTGGAAATCGAATTTCTGCATTGGAATTGAACTCGCGATTGTCTTTTTTATGTACGCTTATTTATCAGTTTAACAGCATTATTTTTTCCATCTCGTATGATGAGTTTTCTCGTGAATTTAATACATTGTTTAAAATTGACAGCCATATCTCAATTCCAGTGTTTTAATGAAATCGCACAATTCAAGACTGAATGATGCGAAATCTCTATAACAAAATTATAATTTTATTACAATCACGCCCATTTAGAATAAAATTTAATTTGATAAGAATTATTTCCAAGAACAATTGTTTTATTATTTATAAATTTACAACATTTAATCTTTTAAGATTATATTTATCGTTATTGCGGTTTATAAAATCTTATCCAACGTAACGTAATACTGTATTTTCGCACTCGGGTCTGACAGACCCATATAATTATTTGTCTGATAATACAATCTTTATTGTGTAAAAAATTTTGATTCTCGTCTGACATACTATTCTTTTTCTTCCAAGTTAAAGTAAATGAACTCAGTAAAAAAGGAACGAGAAAAATAATATGAAAATCTTTGCTTTAGAAAACAAATAAGAATCCCATCAATGAAAAAAAAAGTATTCCTTGATACTTCGCAAACAAAATTCCTCCGTAGATAATAAACATTTAATGAAAGTTCGTCACGATCTTATCTTGAGAAACTTAAAAATGATTGAAAGTATTTTCACCCCCCCCCGACCCCCTTCGGAAATTGTCTCTTCTTTCGCGAATGCAAAATAAATTGTTTATCATCGCTTTATTCTCGTTCCGGGGTCGCGGTTTATTTGAACGACGTCAATAAAAAGCGTGTCCCAGGGATCGAAATAACGCCAGCATTTTGTCGCATTTTGACGAGCTAAAGTGCCAGACAATGGCGGAAAAATTGCTCGGATATTGGGGTGAATAACTTCTACCGATGATTAGACGTACAATTAATTAGTAAACTCAACGAACAAAAGAGATAAATTTGATCATTGCTGTTTGCTAAAGAAAGAAGTTTCATTTAAAAAAATTATATTTTTACAATAATCAAAATGGAGTTTCTGGGAATAAGAAAATATGAAGGAAGAAGAATAAAAAAATGAAAAGTGACAGAAGAAAAGAAAAAGAAAGTTCAAAAGTAAACAGCCAGCATTTTCGATTCTGAATATTGAAGGACTCAAAAGTTCTTCATCCAAATGCGAAAGTTGAATCATACCGATGTATTCTTTTATTTCCCAATAGAAAGTAGCTTCAAAATTTAAGTCACCGCATTTCAGAGAAAGCGATAAAATAGAAAAACAAGACAATCACATTAATTTCATTTATAACTTTATAACAATTCTATAACTTTATGACAAAATTGTATTGCATACATAAAGTAAAATTATTTCGAAAATCACTTAAAATAATTCAAACATTTTACAAGTTTCAGAACGAAATCATCATTAATAACATAACGTAAAAACGTGTCTCAAGTCAGACGATTTAAGATACTCTTGGTGTATTGAAAATAAAAAGTGTCTCAAAGTGATACCTTTTATTCAGAGGTATATTATAAATATTATTATTCACCTTACTTGTTGTTTATACTTCTTTAATTTTCTTTTGGGACAATTGTTATAAATTTGGAATTAATGGAGAATAGTTTAACTGGAAATTTTGAGCAATTCAATATTGATATGGCGGATGTGTACTAACCAATACTCCGTCTCGATGCTTGATGACATAGGTAACAATTTTATGCAAATAGGATCCGTTCTGGTACATATTAAGGTACATAATATTCATGTCTGCATAATTTCTAGATTACACTCAATAGCGACGGTCGTTTCCTGACCTAATAATACGTAATTGTGTGTTTTAGTATCATTATTAATTACGTTGATTAAGCAATGTACTTATAAATTCAATTCTTCTTATACTGGATGCGAGTGCCACGTAATGTATCGAAAATAGTGAATCGATAGCTTTAATCGTCAAGTGAATAAAATAGTACAACTCGACGTATTTATTGATATCAACTATGATTAATTTTAATGAATATTCATTAATAATAAAAAGTGAATTCCAAACAAACGTAAGGTTATAATATTAAAAGTAAAAATAATTTAAAACCATATCTGTCTATCAATATTTATCAATTCAAATTAATAATGAAAAAGGACTTTTAATTAAACAACGGATTATTGTAATATCATCAAACATAAACTTGATGTACAAAACAATTTCAAAATATACGTCAATATAAAATATTGACAAATTCCAATCTCATTTTTTATTCATTGAATTTTTAACTTCCATCCGATCAGCGATCAAATTCGATTGCGAACATAAAAGTCGTTCAATCTTTGCCGAAACACTATCACATGAAAGACACCCGAGTGAATAAAAATTTCGTCTAAAAAATGAGACCTTGTAACGAAATTAAAGGATGTTGAGAAAGTCAAGTTGCAATGTCATAGATGCAAAGTTTTGCACGATGTCCGAAATCCGCGACTGGAGCGCGAGCATTAAAAGCTCTTAAGTAGGCCCGGTCTAGTCTCGCTTGAGATCACCGCAGGTGAAATAATGAATCCGAATTCCGATTTTCACAAACGCGCCCATCTGTGACTTAAAAAGTGATCGATTATGATAAAGCAATTCGCATATCACGCATTGTATCCTATCTAGTGCTTTTTTTCAACTTATATCTTATTTTTACAACACTTCCACTTTCTCTGCTTGTGATTCATTTTTGTTTGAAAATCTCATATGAACGCTGTTTGTATGTTATTTTAACCTCTATTTTATTTTATTTTTACATAATTTTTACTCTCTTTTGTACATAATCAATTTTTTAGTTCAAATAAATATTTCAGTTATATTTGTATGTTATTTCGGTATATATTATCGATATTACTTTTACTGTGACCTTTTTTTACATTTATTTTATTTTTATTATTAGTTATTCATATTTTATTTCTGTAAACAATTTTTAATTCAATTTTTTATTTACCCTTACCTTAATGATTTACCCTTTGACCTAATTCAATGTTATTCCTTCGATATTGTATTTTAATTAATATTTCAACGCAGCATCTTTTTAATATTATTTTAAAATGTATTATTAATGTTAAACTTTTACTTAAAAATTTTGTTATCATTATCTTAAATTTATAGTCGGCTAACCTTAAGTAAACGTTATTTTTAAATAATTCCACTGTTATTTCTATTTCATTTTAACGTCTTCAATTCAATATTTAAACCTCATTTGAATCTCATATTTGCATTTTAACTTGACCACTATTTGACCATCTTTGACCTTACTCTTATTATTTGCCATTCACCTTATTTCAACTTCAATTCAACTTTTTTATCAACTCGCACAAACCTCAAATTCACTTGACATTAAATATTGAAGAAAAAGTACCTCGTTTATTGAATTGCATTGGAAAAAGCACCAAACCGCTTTATTTCGCGAGCGACGCAATAAAATGATCGTAAAGAAGGAACCTGAGTTCAAGATAAAAATAATGACATTTCATCTTCCACAATAAGAGATGATGTGTCGTTGCATAAATTGCAAATAACGTGTTCCGCAGCTAATTTCATCGAGGAAAAAGAGAGAGGTGAAATAACGAGAAATGCATGCCATTGGAGTGCGTTACCGATTGGCTGAAATAATCGCGGGAAAAGTAGTGTTTTTGAAGATAAATTGTTACGATTGGATTAAGTGAAGTGATTGATAAAGGTTCGGTTTTTTTTTTATTGTTACAGAAAATGCCGCCGTTAGTGAAGAGAGAAGAGCCGGCGCCGGAGCCGATGCCACCGATGCCGCCGGTACCCACAGGCCCAATCAACGTTCAGCCAAGTGCAACGACGCTCAAGACCGTCGTAATTTCGGAGGAGGAGGAGGTGAAAACTGGTGAGTTACGTCGAAGAATTTCAATTCTCTTATAAATATCGAGCTTCTAATCGACAAAGTATTTTTACATGATTTTTTATTAAAAATAGTTTTAAACATATATTTTATAGATGAAATAGTAAACATGAAAAAGTAAATTTGACTACAACATTGCGTAATGTTTAACAAATGGATAATAATTATAATGAATTGTAATATAATCATTATCAATTAAAGTCTTTTCTGATTTACTAAATCTTTTAATATACTTTTAAATTTATTTTCAACTATAAATACTGCTTATATTATCTTTAAGATCTGCATAAAAATAATTATTTTTATATAAAATTCAACATCTTCATTCACATACGAATTCATTCATTATTTAAGGGGATCTACCAGTGACTACTGCAACTACAGGCCAGAAGACTCTAGAAAGCATAGAAAATATGGGCAAAGATCTCGCGGAAGATATGGGAATCCCCACATGGGCTTTAGTTGCTATTTTAATAGGTAACGCACATCAAGATCACATTAAAATAACCCAATAAATAACCCATTATCTCCCACACCGATCCAAAACATTGAACACCTGAAATCGAATCTTGAATAATCGATGTGAAGTCACGAAGAAAATTGTATTTTCAAGATCGTTGAAATGTTTATGAATGTTTTATGTCGCTGCAAGTTCAAATTAATCGGCTTGTTGATTTATCGAAACTGATTTTCCCTACCGTTTGACATTTAGTATGTTGAATCGACTGCCACGAACTTCGATTAAGTTTAAAAGCTCGAAATATATTTTAGTCCGAAGTTGTACGCGACACTCGAAGTCAAAAGCTGGAAGTCAAAGCTAGAATTCAATTATGAAATTCAAATCGAGGCAACAGAAAGATACACGTGAATACAAAATTGAAAACGAAAAATAATAATAATAAAGAAAACTGTTCAGAATCGCAACAAAATACTTTAAATTAATTGCAAAAATCATTTCACCAACGTTCCCTTTATTAAAGCAAATTGTGTATTGGTGCAATATCGAGGTAATGAAAGATATAATTTGCACGCAATCGTACTCACGACTTCGATACGGAGATACGAGTTACTTTAATTAAATCGTGATTCTCGATTTTCGTGCGTTAAGAGCGAGGTTGCGAAGAAAGAGTCGTACGCGCCGAGTTTAACATTGAAAAATGCATAAATTATTTGAAACCGTAATTTATTCATTTTTATGGCCGTGTACATTATGCGCGATGTAAAATCGGTAGGAAAAAGTTTTGACGAGTTACGTAAAAGGCCGCTCCGAAAGGCGCTGATAAAAGTATTTTATAAATCATTTGCATAGCGTTATCGCCGGATGAATAGAACAGCATTCGCAGCCGTTATTCATTGCTGTTATTTTGACAACGAATCATATGCATATTTAAACGTAAATCATGGTTTCCCAAAAAGTAAATGCAACACGTGCAAAAATTTTTAGTATCGGTATTCAAACAATAAAACTGCTGAAACGACAAAACGTCATTCCGACTGTGTGTAAACATGTTATTTTTCAAAACATTGTGATTAAATGAGTAAAGTTTTTTGCAAATTTTTTCATATTTTGGTACTTACTTCCTTAAACAATAAAGAAACATGTAGTTTTGCAGCTTTCTGAAATTCTGTCACTTAACTTTAGGGGAAATCAACATCAACACTCTACATTATTCAGTGTGAGATTAAAATTATTTGTCTCATTTCCTTTTTTGAAAAAGAGGAAAAAATAAACAAAAATAATACCAGGTTTCACCCGTAGAACAAAGTATAAAAAAAAATGTTAAACATGATAATGAAATTGTTACAACAATTAAAAAATAGGTGTCGCCGTCGTTGTCTTGGGAATTTGCTTCTGCTGCATACGAAGATGCTGTCGCAAAAGACGATCGAAGGATGGTAAAAAGGGTTTGAAAGGAGCAGTGGACCTGAAATCCGTACAGCTACTTGGCAGTACTTATAAGGATAAGGTTTGTAGTCGAAGGTGCATGCCATAACGTAGAAATTAGACAATCGTTTACGAGCGTGGAATCCGCTTGCACTTTGCAGGTCCAGCCTGATATGGAAGAACTCACCGACAATGCTGAGGAACCAGATGAAGCGGAGAGTAAACAGAGCGAAGTTAAACTTGGTAGATTGCAATACAAAGTGAGTCTATTTTCTTCTAATTATAGTCGATCTATTATCAGATGAAGAATTCCAGAGATTGGAAAGTCGAATTAATATTTCTGTAAACCTTGTATACCTTGGAAATCATACCGTATTGTTCTTGTAAAATTAATTTTTGGAACGTTTGAATTTTCAAAATCCATGAAATCTAGGTACTAATGACCGTCTGTGTTGAATGTCTTAGCTCGAGTACGATTTTAACTCGAATAGTTTAGCAGTCACAGTGATACAGGCGGAAGATCTTCCAGCTCTAGACATGGGAGGAACCTCCGATCCTTACGTCAAAGTTTACCTTTTGCCAGACAAGAAAAAGAAGTTCGAAACCAAAGTGCATAGAAAAACTCTGAGCCCTGTCTTCAATGAGACATTTACATTCAAAGTAAGTCTCCGTTTGTTGTAACGAAAACTTATTTCGACTTGTCGGTTTTAATTTAAACTTGCCGTAATCTATGTTTTCAGGGAGTACCATATGCAGACGCGATGAACAAAACTCTCGTATTTGCGATCTTTGACTTTGATAGGTTTTCAAAACACGACCAGATTGGTGAAGTTAAAGTACCCCTATGTCAAATTGATTTGGCACAGACTATCGAAGAATGGCGAGACCTACAGAGTGTCGAGGGTGAAGGTGGACAGGTAGATATAATTGATTTTACTTGCCTTCAATTCAAAAACCAATATCAAAGATGATAACGTATTAATGATAATATAATATTAATTAATTGCGATTAATCTGGCACCTCTTTATACAGCAATACATCTTTGATTAAATTTAATTTGTAAAGATCCTTTATATTTCCAAAGGATGGGAAGGTAGTATACAAAAGCTTTAAAAGCTAGATAGGGACACTTTAATCATATCGAAATTTTAGAATAGAAAAACATAACTGAATACAATATTCATCTTTGCTTTTAATATTAAGCTACACGTTATGTATGATCACCTTCAGAAAATATAAGCAAAATATCTTTCTAGGACAACAAATTAGGCGACATTTGCTTCTCTCTGCGATATGTGCCAACTGCCGGAAAGCTGACGGTCGTGATCCTCGAAGCCAAAAATCTGAAGAAAATGGACGTCGGCGGTCTGTCCGACCCGTACGTCAAAATCGCACTAATGCAAAACGGAAAACGACTGAAGAAGAAGAAGACGTCCATCAAAAAGTGCACGCTTAACCCGTACTACAACGAATCCTTTACCTTCGAGGTTCCATTTGAACAGATCCAGGTAATACCACGTTCATTGCGATCGTTACTCCGCCAATGATTCCTAATTAGGTTCAGGTAGGTAGAACTCCCGACCAGTTCTGGGACCATTCAGTTATCGCCTACTGGCTACTTGGATCTGGGTAATTGAATATCAATGACTTAGAAACGAAGTCTTGAAGATAAACATATTGAATAGACTTTTCAGAGAATGAATCATCCACTTGTATTAATCTTTAACGAATATTAATATAAGATCTAGAAATTTCATCGCAGGGGCACAATCATCTTTACATCAGATCAATTGTTAGAGAATCTACTTAGTACATTTGAATGTCAAAAAAACATTAATTTTAATCTTCTATCGATCCTCGAGTTAATTTCCACCCATCGTTATAAAATTTAAGATCGCTAAAGAGTTAAAATCTAGAAAATGTTCTGATCCATTGATTTAAGCAGTAAAAATAAAAAATTTTATTTTTATTCGACCTTAACAATATAAGTAAGTCTGTTAAGGACTCTCAAGTTCAAGTTGATGGTTCATGATCCAATTTCCTACAAAATTAAACAGCTTCATCAAAAAAGCTGTTTAGAAAGTCGTTGGAATTTAATTATCCGAGCCACTGCATGAGTTGGTCGTACCTGCCGTCGTATGGGTGACTGAATGTTACCTGGATAAGTCGAGAATTTGCCGACCTGCGCATGGCTAGGCTCTTGTTGGCAGGGTTCGAATGGCAAAGGATTCTGTGTGACATCTCTCTGTGTATTGCCCTCTTGAACGTCCGCACCCTGTTGGCTGATGACTCAGTTGTTCCAACACATACACCCGCGTGGTTCTACAGACCGCCACACCTATCTTCCTGTGTGCTTTGTTGCTTACTGGTTGACAATTGGTGTCCATCTGTCACACGAAAACAAGCGTGAAAGCATGCTGGTTGTTGTAAATGTTTGCCTAAACTCTTCCATAGCTATGTGGACTTCCACTAACACATTATGGAAAAGTTTTCAGGCAGATCTAAGTACTCCAAGACCTTTTGGAGTTATGAGTAAATCTGTAGATGTAACGTCAGATAAACCATTAATACTTCAATGACATTTTTCTTTTAATGTTTTATTACAACTGAATATATTTCCCTAGAACTTTTTAGTAAAAATGTATGTACGATAAGATATTCAATCTTAAACAAAAGCAATTAATAGTAATAATTTTTGACAAAAAATACATTTTTAATTGATAATACATATAAAATAGAAAAGATGAAAAAATGATCCTATTTTTCTATACAAACTTTAAACTATTGTTGTAAATATTTTCAAATAACTGAACACTTTTTAGCAGTATTTAATAATTTAATCTGTACTAAACTTTATTGTAGACGTACATTCAACTTTTACTAAAGTCCACAACTTTCTGTGAAACCATTTAGTAATTAACATACAGCTCTATAATTCATTTACCTAGAAATTATAACCCATAAGTAAATTTACACAAGCAATATTAAAAAGTTCTCTACTTTAATCGTTACAAAAAGTACATTGTACACAAAAATTTTGTATACATTTCTTATACACATATCCTTCAAATATTTATTTTCACTCTGAAGAAGAATTTTTATTATAAAATATTCAGCATCAGTTAATGTGCAGTAAAACAAGATATTCCAAGCTTCTTTGTATAAGTGTTTGATACTACTTTACAACATTTTTATACTGTATATAACATCGTATACAAAACTTTTGTCCATCCAATTTGTACCTTCCACATTTTACTAATGTGATGTCAATGTTATCTACCAAAGCTGTGATACGAAAGTTCCCTCATCACATCACGTCATTCTCAAAATTACCGAACTCGAACATCTATGTAGTTCACATAGTGAAGCATGAGGTACAGAGTATAAACCAAACTTGATTGTATTTTCAGTTTACCTTTTGGCTCAATTCAGTTTCATGATTGAAACAAAAGCAAGTATAATTTAATTAGCAAAAAATACATTTTGTCATGGTTTTGATGGACAATGCGATTCATCCAACAATATGAAAAAAAAAATCCATCAATAAGCAGACAATATAATTTTTTAATTAATTCAAAGCCAATATGCAATTCATATTATAAAAACTTTTGCAAATAGTTAAAACATACGGAAACAGCGTATGTATGAAAAACTTTTAAATACTTTTTAAATTTTGAAATATTCTGTGATTCATGCTTGTAAATACTTGATTTAATGTCGTAGCCCATGTCTATGTAAATTACACTACGAATACAACCAATATATACAGAAATAATTAACATTTGTCTCAAAAATAATAGAATTACAAAATGCAAAATGCAAACTTGATTGGTAACTGTCAGTAGATTTTGCATAATTCTATTATTTATGAACAAAGTAAAATTTAACTTGGTTCGCTTTTGAACGAAAATAAATTTTAATAAAAGCCTCCCACAATATTTTACAACTCATGATTAAGTTGAGCTAAAAAAATATCGAAGCTCTTGTACAAGAAATACAAAGTTTGGCTGAGTTAAATTTGAAAGAAAAAAAAATCAAACGTCGTCCCAACTGTACCTTCGACGAAATTTAGCAATGTTTAGTTCAACAGCAGTTACAACAATTCGACATTGTGAACATAGCAACATGTACACGTGTAATCGTTATTATAGATGTTGCAAGTAGTAGATGTAGCAGTAGTTGATGTGTACGTGTGTAGTTGTGTGTTTTCGTACTTTATACATCTCTTTGCTAAGAAAAAACGGTATTTAAAGTTTTACATATAAGTTTTACTTATTTTGCCTAAAACAATTATTTTTATCTATTTTCATTTATTTTCATTTTTATACTACAACGTATAATAACTATTTAACGTTACTTAATTTTTCTTGTCTACTATATTATATAAATTGCTCATTTTTAAACTAAATTGAACATTTAACGAATCAAAAAACGTAACGTTATTGCAAATATTGAAATACTAAAATTAAACGTACTCAATTGAATCTAATTGACGCGATCACTCGAAATAATCAGCATTACATTTCAATTAATTACTTCAATTACATAAGTTTTCCATCAATTGAAAATTAATTTGCGGAAATTAATGGCAATGAAGAGTAAAATACAGACTTTATTCAAAAATCACTTAGTCGCAAATAATTATATTCAATTCAGCGTATTGATTTCCAATTCGGAGAATGCTCTTTATTCCGGGAATTAGAGTTCCAGAAATATTAATTTATAGAATAGATTATATTGTCGATTGCTTATCACTGCAAAAGTAAATAAATTGTTGTATTTTATTCTTCCAACGGATGCATGTAAAACTTATGATTCGTGAGATGTATAAATGCAGATAAGAAATGTGCTTGTAATCAATAACATCGAGAATGTTTAAGAAACGCAACTTGTGTATATTCTTAGCCAATGAAACATCTATATCTATATTCACGTGAGACTACTCACTAAACTCAATCATAACTTATAATCGAGTCGAATGGAAGAAAAAAAAGTAAGCATCGAGACTGAATAATTTCTGCGCGATAATTTCAAACTAACGAGACAGTATTCGTCCTATATTTCAAAAATAACATTGGCGAAGAATAAAGTTTATGACAATGTGATGTGATGTTATTACTATTTCAGCAATCAACAGGTATTTCTAAAATTAAGCAGATTCTATTTCGAGCGAAGGTGCAATTTCTCCGTGCCTTCGATCGAAGTGGTTACCCGGTCAAAAAAATCTGCTTAAAAAATCGTATGTAGGAATTTGATTCAAGAACGTATCTACTCTTATGGGAAATTTCTTTAAAATGATAATATTCTGAAAAATAACAATGTTTTGTAAATACGGGTTGTTAGCTGAAGCAATAACTAAAAGATTAAACTAGGTTTCTAGATATGCAACAATCTACCTAAATATCCTACCAAAATGTCAAGTCTACTTGGGTTCCGCAGAAAGATCCAAAGTCAAATTTTTATTAAACTTTTTTATTTTACAGTCGAATTAAAATGTGTACTAAAATTAAGAAGTATTTATGGGAACCCGAATTATTGAAATCCTAGATCCAAAATTTTAAGATCCCAGAGGGTTCCAAATTCTTGTTCGAATTTCTATATATGAAAAAATGTAATTCGAAAAAGTATTCAAAAAAGATTTTTTGATAGGGTCCTCACTTAAAAAACCGCTTTCCTTATTGTCAAACATTTAAGCAGTTTACGCTAAATGGAAATGTAGTTCAGTGTTATACGCAAAAGTAGTATTAAAGATCATTCTAAAGATTTAATAATTGTGAATTTTCATTGTAGAAAGTGCAATTAGTCGTGACTGTGGTGGACTACGATCGCATTGGCACGAGCGAACCTATTGGGAAGGTCGTGCTCGGCTATAATGCAAGCGGCACGGAATTGAGACACTGGTCCGACATGCTTGCTTCGCCGAGACGTCCTATTGCCCAATGGCACACGCTAAAAGACCCCGAGGATGGTGACAAGAAGGACTAAACGCAGCCCTAATATTATCCAAGGTATTATTTTGCTGGAATGTTAATGCAAATTACGAAATTCTCTCAATGCCCATAGTTAACATTGCAGAATTAACAGAGGATAAAGTCGAATTGAGTAATTGTGATTCAACGGAACATTAGAGCTGATATTATTAAATTACCCTTTTAAAAATACAAATGCATTTACAATTTTTAACTCGATAACGTTTCAAATTTTCTGAAGTGTCTCAATTATACTAATTAACTATTAAAAATGATCAAACCGGATATTTCTTCAAACTTCTCTGATTAAGTTGAACAAGAAACTTGGCGATGCCTATTTCGTCGATAAGTACTTTTCAATTTTATTCACAGAGCTTTATCGGCTTAACTTTATCATTGTTTTGCAGGACAAAGCTGAAGGGATAATAATTGGCAAAGAGAAAACCCGGACGATACGGAAGGATTTTACAAATGAAATTTCAAGGAAGAGCGACGAAAGGAAGACAACTGACAGGAGCAACAATACAATAAATACCGCAAGAGGGAAAAAATTAGTATTATTAATGATTTGTTCTCATGTGAAGTGTAGTGTCTTGTATATACATATGTATTAACTATACTTCTCTCTATAGTTGTAATGCCGAGTAAACAATTCATCAGCAACCAAACAACTAAATGATAAATCAGAACAAAAAAAACGCATTACGTCCTTTGAGAAGACTAAGTCTCACAAAAAGCATTGAAAATTTGCGACGCCCCCGCTTCCCACGTTGATTTTCGCTTTCACTCGTCTCATCACCAAACTTAATTATAACAATAATAATATTAACAATAATAATAATAAAAGTAATAATATTCAAGTTACCCGAAAAATGAGATACGGCGATAATCCTTGAAATGCGCTCTGAAATTTCGCGTAAGATGAATTATCATTTCGCGATTCATCTTATGATTATTACGCTATAGCGGTTTCGAAACGAAGCGAGCAAATGAAATATAATACATTGTTATATTACAAACTATATATATATAATGCTCAACACATGATATGCAGACCACAGTATAACGTCTGAACTGTTTTTACAACCTTTCCAGTAAGTCATTGCATCGTATATGCTTGTAGGCGACACATGTTTTTTAATGTAAACGATGATGAATAGTTTATTGTAAATTCTATATAGTTTTGTAGCCACGTTAGCATCTTAAGGCCTCAGTGAAGTTCCATTTCGTTTGGTACTTGATGTTGAATTGAATAAATACCAAAGTTACGAACGAGTTTCAAACTTAATTGACCCAAAACTTTTTGAGCTCTTGATTAATTCTCGTTTAATTTCTCTTACCAACTCTTTATCGACGGAATTTCATGCTAAATCATTTGCCCTTTTATGCAAGCGAGCCAAAGTTTCGAATCGACAATTTACGTTCTATCTCAATATAAGTGTTGGCATTTTTACTGGGACCTTACGATTCTGAAATTCTCGACCCGACGCGCAAATAGACAATGCTTTTTCCCGCGAGGTCTTCGATTTCACGAGTGTTGTAGACCATCCGGTGAATATTTCATATTTCGAAAACGATCGTTTAGATGTTTATTTGACTGCCATTCGCGACTCGCTTTCAAAGACTTTTAGCGCAAAGAATTGTATTCGACTTGACTCGAATCGAATAAAATAATTGACCGAATGTCTTGTTTTTTACTCGCCAAGTACTCTTGAATTCTGCACTTTTAAAGTCAGCACGATCGATTTTGAAGTATTGAACGTTCTCAGCAATATTTCGGCTTTTGTCCAATTGGCGTATCTTCTCAGTTAAAGAAGGTAGAGATTTCATTTTTCCATCGTAATTTTACTGGCTTTCCAATTAGGTGTTTCGTTTCGCACCTTCCAACAAGACTTCCAAATTTGATTTGGAATAATTAAAGACTCAATTGAAAGCAAATGACAATTCGGTTCAAATAAATTGTTCGGTTAAGTTAGGGCCAATGGTCGAAGATATTTAACAATTCGAATTCGATCAAAATGGCGCCGGCAAAGCTGCTGTTGCGCCACTTGTGATTATATTCTTGAATTAAATCTTCAAGTTTACGACCCCTGATTAGAATGTAAAACGAATGTTAAATTTCATTTGCAAAAATTACATAGCTGGAAAGTTGAAATCAAAAAATTGTATAGAAAAGTCCCAGTTAAACAGTCTTTTCACTTTCTTTAATTTTAAGTTAATGCTGGCCTACCATTATCCCCATACCCCGAAAATTTAACTTGATTCGTAAGACAAAACAGTGTCTTATCCGTGCTATTGTGTCCTTTTTTTTTGTATATAGTTGAATTCCAAGTTCATCTGATTTACCAGCGAAATTGATTGGTCAGACGGTAGTATTAGCGGTTTGGTGTTTCGTTTGACATTCGAGACCGCACCTGCCTCGAAACAAAATGTTATAACGGAAAAATTAACGTTGTGGTTGAAGATAGAAAAGGGAATATAGCGATCGGCCTGAAACCACCGAGTTATAGCGATGGGAGACGCTGTTGGTTATTTTCATAGAAATGTCATAGCTTATAACGATGGTTACATTTGCTGCTTATTTTATGTGACGTTTCGAAGCAAAAATTGCCGATATATAAGGAGTATATTTTTCTATTATATTTCTTTCCGTAAGTCCTTTCGTTTGTTGACTTGCTTTCGTTTTCATAAACGGCCTTTGTGGATTTGCGACAGTTATCAATGTTGAAAGATGAATAAATGAAAATAAAATTAGAAGAAGAAAAAGAAGATAAAACGGTACCTGTAATCGCTTCGTCCGTCATATGACCGCAAAAGAAGAATGGGTTTTTCGGTTCTTCACGAAGTTTGATGTTCACCATAGTTTTCGAAGCAAACAGTTCTGTA
The DNA here is from genome assembly GCA_022817685.1 of Aradophagus sp. ZL-2020. Classification (NCBI taxonomy): domain Eukaryota; kingdom Metazoa; phylum Arthropoda; class Insecta; order Hymenoptera; family Scelionidae; genus Aradophagus; species Aradophagus sp. ZL-2020. The sequence continues at coordinate 28,471 of JABFOV010000781.1, forward strand.
AATATAATCGAGCATGGGGATAATAATGATAATCATTCGTTAATACAGTGGTGTTATGATTATAAAATCAATTTAACGGATTGCTATATAACTTTAAAAAAACAAACTGATTAATAGAGCTGTTATTGTGGATAAATATAAAACAATTCGTTGTAACTCTATATATTCTTAAATAATATATGCCATTCTTAAACACGGAGAGAAATGGTTACGTTGATACAACACTAGTTCCTGTGTAAAGAAAATCTGTTACGCAAACAGAAGTTTTCAGTTAACGTTACATGATGTTAGGTTGGGTTTGCCCATTTTGTTACGGTAACACAACTGTTAACTTGGAGCCGTTCTAACCTGACACTTGAGTAACAGCAATGGCAATTCCTGTTGAACCAGCACAGTATTTCTCTCCGTGAACATGCCGTTTGTCGGAGACATTCCGTCGGTTTGATTTCCCGTTTCACCGCGCGAACCAACGCACGTCACCCACATCCTCGACCCTCATGGAATTAATTTCGACCAAGCAACTGTGCCTTTTTCATTGCAATTTTGATCAAACGGCACAAAAATTGATACCCCCCCCCCCCCCGGGACGAAATTGTTATTTCGTTTGTTCGACTGTAAATTAGTCATCACTTTACGATTGTAAATAACTTAGAGGAGTCGTAATTTGTTTGAGATTCCCTTCAACTTATTGACGTTTCGATTTTATAGTCCTAAATAATCACATTTTATATCGACATCCAGCTCTCTTGATTTACCTCCGTAGGAAACAAAAAAGGAAGCAAGGAATAGATTAACTATGTAAGAAAAGAACGTATTATAGCGAGCACTGCAAGATAATACAGTGGCGCTGGTGTGGCCAGCCTGGAGAACGCCCTAAAAACGTTCTCCACGGCTGAACTCCGGAGCGACTGCCGTAGTTGAATGAAAAAAAAAATGTACTTATCAAAGAATATCATCGATTTCACGTGTGTAATGCAATACAAAAAAAGAATATTTTCCGATATATAATACTAGCGTGAAAGCATATGCACAAAGTATGGGATATGTCTTCCAAGTGTGGAGCCAGGCATGACCTTTGACCTTCCGTTGTTTCCATACTTGCGTTGATCTCGAAGCAAGAGGCGTTTTGTTTGCACGAATGGTTTTTCTAAAAGTCGAGTCTTTTTTAGACGCGAAGTGCACCTTGGACGATCGTAACCAAACATAATCAGCGTTGTTATTACGTTAACCGCAATTCACCTCGAAGGCGCATCGACGTTTACGTTTTACCTTACATGCGAATCATCCCTCCCCATTACCGAGAAGTAAGCTTAGGTCACGTAGAGAGGAGTATCATGAACCAGACGAAGAGTTTAAACCTGCCCGAACGAAAAATACTCATTCAGGTATTCACCTCGGAACTTATATAGCCATTTAAGGTAACGAGCTAGACGAATTCTTGGATGTTTATCTCTACGTAGAGCTCTGTTCTAACGTGGAATTTGATACGGATCAAATGCACCTGAATGTTTCATATATACAATATCCTAAATATGATATTTCAAGATAACTTTGCAGATATAACATGTATTTTGATTGGGACCAGGCCATGTACCAGTGAGAATTAAGAAGACCCAAACTTGCGTTGATGGGGGCAAATTTCATTTCATTTCTTTTTTCAGATCTTACGTAGTAAACTAAACAACATAACCAATTAGAAAAAAGATCCTAACCAGAAAAATCTACAGGAGAAGTATTTACACTGTAAGTTTAGGGGTAACTAAATACCTTTTTGGATAGGATCTTCCAAGAATGGTACAATCTTACAGGAAGAATCCTACCCTTTTAAGTAGAACTTTTTAATTAAGATCCTACCCAAAAAAATCCTACCTGAGAAAGAACACGATGAAGAATATTTAACAAGAAAGGAAAACGATTTAGAGGCTATTAAGGTATATTCTTAAAATTACTATATAGATTCCTTGGTGGATATTTTTGTTAGGGCATTTTTTATGACGATTCATGCGCGAAACATGTTGCTTGATTGAAAGCGTAACGAAATTTGGTTGAATGTAGTTTGAAAGCGTATTGTATTGTTGTTTTTGATTTAGCCCTCAAACTGTAACACGTCGAATTCGTGTTACTAGGCAGCGCAGTACTTAAAGAAAGAATTGAGGGAAGCATCTTCTAAATAATAGTCGAGCTTCGCGAATCGGGGCCGTCTATTCCCACGCTTGTATGATTTTGCGAATTGTTTTGGTCAAAAAGCCGATTGTATGTGGGGCAATCGAACATTCGTTCGTTGAAGTTCGTTTGTACAAATTATAAATAGCGCTTTTGCGTTCGACAAATATATAAATAATACATATATATATCAGCGCCTTGATTTCCGGAATCTCGTTATCAATGACGGTTCTAAGTTTTACGCTTGACATAACTACACATATATAAATATATCATCGTTCGTACGTACTTTCATTAATAGCGTTAACGACACCTTAAGAATTAATGACTACCATAATCATTATGCATTGATAGGTATGACAAGAGTACTGTCGATTGGTGCAATTTATAAAGCTTCGCTTGAGTTATCTAGGTTTGAAATTTCGATAAACTGACAAAAGAAAAGGGCAGAAATCATTTTAGATCAAATTAAAATCCAAGATAATGGAGTTGCTGATTCATAATAGATATTTTTGAATATATTATAAACCACGTCAACTTTTTTAAACTTTTAATTTAGTTTAATTTGATTTCGATTTAACCCATGAAGAGAAAAAGGAAGAAATCACATTGCCTCTTATCTTTATTCGTTTTCATTATTGATATCATAATTCGAAAAAGACTGTGAAACGATAATCGAAATTTCAAACGAAGTTTACTCGATGAAATATTAGGGCTTACACATAAACGAATAGATGTAAACCGTAGAGCGGATTATAAGTGATGAAAACCATCATTAGGATATAATTCTTAGACTTTAAACGTAAGTTAAGGCGCCGATACGAAAGGTAAAAAAAAGAAAAAAACTAAAAAAAAAGAGAGTAAAAAAAAGAAAGAAGGAAACCATGTTTAGTTTATAGCATTGAATGAGTATTGTGTATTTGCAAAAGTGAGTCAGAAAAAACACCGTGCGTGTGTGTGCATGAACGACATATAATCACCCTTCCATTGAGCACACTCGACTAATTTTTCACCATCGTCTGTATGACTATAACTATCAAAGATATTTAACTATGAATGGTTCTTTTTTCTCATCATTTTTATTTTAAATATTTAATCATTTAATTTTTATAAATCAGACCGATTTTTTAAATCAATTATTATTAAAGAAAATTAATGAAATAAGTTTTCCGAAATTCAATTTTTTTATAATATGAAATATGTTATTTAGGTTGTTATTATTACAATTACATTTTTTGTTGAGTACACTGTAATAAAGAAATATTAAGATTACTCAAATCCTGCAC
>JABFOV010000782.1:0-31904 GCA_022817685.1 Aradophagus sp. ZL-2020
GTCTTTATTACGAATTCGATAACTGCCTTAAAACTTACGTTTTTTTTTTTAAATTCAGAATTTTCGCATATCTTATCTATAACACTGAATTAAAAAATTTTAAAAACTAGGAACACGTTAATTGCCAGCATCCTGAGAATTTATTAATGATACCTCCGCAGTTTTTATATACGAATCATAAAATCAAAAATTCATGTCGATTAAATTGTACAAGGTAATGAATATCAATCGGTGGAATTTAACAGTTGAGCATTTACGAAAACAAAAGTACTTAATGTCATAGAGCCAAATGTGGATTTAAAGACCATCCGCTTGTAACTAATGTAACTCGTTTAGCTCATGAGAAAATTATACTCGACAGTTATTTCGTCTTATCCTATCGTGATGACGTAGAATTTATGCAGTTTAGAGTGTGGGTTCTCTCAGCGAAAGTACAAGTATATATGTGCTCGATTACTGACAACTTAGCTCAGTGCTCGTTGCTTTAGGCTAACATGAACGTTCCTCAGGTGAGAGTTTACGACTAAGATTTGTTCAAATGAAATTATTCAATGCGATGAATAAAATAAATCAGGGGTACTCATTGAACTGTTGGAATATTTGGTCAAACGTTCAAATACAGTTCAGCTATTTAAAATAATCAAAAAGTTTAAAAATTTGAATATTTAAAGTTCAAGCAGTACAAACATTAAAAACCAGAAGTATACGCTTTTTTAATTATTTATTAAGTTGAAATTTTCGATAAAGTCAAAATAGTATATTTTGTAACGTGGGTGCGTTTCCTGAATTGCATGCTGTTATTTTGATTCCGAAAACGCGATCAGTAAAAACGCAAACATAAAAATAAGTAGAAAAGATTATATGAATAAAAAAAGTATTATAAACTTAATATATTTCACAAATACTTAAATTTTCAATTTTTGCAAATTCGGATATTAATTTTCAATTTAATATTCATCTTATTATTAATATTATTATTATTGTTATTATTATTATCGTTTTCTTTATAGTTATCATATCATTATAATTATCATTGGATTCATATTGGTATAATTACAAATACAATTTTAAATAGTAATAACAATTATGATTACGATAAAAATTTATGTATGCACTGCATACAGTCTGTATTTTAAGCAAAGGTGGCAAATGAAACAAAACAAACTGTAAAAAATAAATATTTTTTATTTTAAAAATAAGTTTGAAATTTCACAGACAGACTTGAAACAGTGTTTGAAATTTCAAGAACAGTTATTAAAAATTAAATATATAATTGAAGTTTAATACAAATAGTATATTTGTTTCCGGAGTCGGAGTGCAAGTTCACTGGCCGAGCAAGAGGGAGTCAGTCAGCATCCCGTCTGTCGAATCCACGTTTTGAGTCCGTGGTCCAAATCATATTTTTCACACCGAACGGTCCGAAAAAGAGGACTTTCAGGTCCTGGGCGGTACCTCACAAATCGAAATTTCGGTTTACATCTGGGACCCGAAAAATGGCATTTCCGGTCCTAAGATGTGAAAATTCAAGTTTTATCGTGAAATGTCAAATTTTTTCTTGAAGTTTCAAGTATTTTATTTAAATGCTTTAATAGCTTTTTATAAAAATAATTTCATAGACAGCCATGATCGAATGTTTATGAATTGCTATGAATTTCAATTCATTTCTTTAGCAGTGAGTTACTAATTTTCTTTCGGTACAGAATCGAATAACAAGTATCGTAGGGAAAAAACCGAGAAATTCTGGTCGTGCACGTAGTGACGCGTTTACATTTTTCTGATCAGGAGGTAAAAACAATTTATACGAAAAGCAGGTTAGTTCAGGATAAACTAATCTAAAACGTTGCATTAATAAATTAAATTGTTTTCATATAATGAAACCAGTTATTCAAAAAAATATTAAGATTTGAATAAAATAATGTGGTCGCGTAACAAGCGGAGCGCTCGTTACGGCGATGGGGTGATGTGTACAAATGGTATACAGTATGTAAATTGTCTATATATGATTCAGAAATGTTACAACTTTTGGAATAATATTTATACGTAGATAAAGCATGGTTAAATTTAGTAATAATGCAATCATAAAAGTTCAAATAATGCTTGTCTTACAGTCAAATCTATTGATTCGTACGCTTAAACTCGTACGCTAATATTGTCTACTAGCAAATCTCTCTTATTGCCCACTGTCCACATTCAGAATAAAAAATTTATATAATGTGGTACTTATGCATTTTATACCTGTTAAATTATTGTAATGAATAAACAAAACTCTTCTTCCATGTAATGTGATCGTAAACAATATAACAGCTTTGCTGTAATATTTTTACAGAGTGTCAAAAAGATGTAGTAAGGAAATAAACTTCGACGGTAATGAGGTGTACTGCAAACGAAACATTGACGTTTAAACATTGATTTTTGTGTTAACCAATATTGCGTGAGACACTAACAGCGAGGACATTGATAATAAGTGTTGGCGGACAGCGATAGGCAGTATCCGAGCAACCTAAAAACGCATTGACGCACATTCACTTTTCTGTTTGCCAGCGCGTGGTCATTAGTGACGCGCATCGGTAAGCGGTGTGCTGGCACATTGCTCAGTATTGCACATGGTACAGTTGAAGCAACTTTCTATCAATGCGCACAGTGATTATCAATGCTTGGACACTGCCCACCGTTGTCCGCTACACTAATTGAAGTTTCTTACTGTGAGTGTTTCACGCATTGATAACTGATTCGCTGCCCAATGATTACCATTGTTCACATATTGACTATTCGAAAGATTATTTCAAAGTAAAATTTTGTTTGCACACTGGTTGTCAGCAATTTTTTCGTACAATGAATTTTACGCAAACGATTCGGCCTTGATAACTTGAAGGGTTTCTCTTATAAATCTAATTATATGATAGACGTGTATATCAAAGATAAAAAGAGTCGATAAAATCCACACCTAAGATAATCTGACAATTTGTAAAGGAATGGAAACATTTCGAAGCAAACCGAAGAATTAAGGCCGATTATGCCGTCATTTGAATCGATTGACTTGACTTATCAAGTCACAAATGAGCGTAGTTTAGGCTACATTTGATTGATTCGTGGGGATTTTTGGAGTGGCTGTTCAATGCCGTTCAAAAAAGGAATACGCGTGAGTGATGCAGTTTTCACTATAGTCAATCCCGACACCAGTTGCATTTGGTGAATAATGCAACTTCAAAACTGCACGATGAAAGAAATGTAAGGAATTGACCTACTGCCTAAGGAACCATGGTCGGATTCCTAATTTATGCACCAATAAAGAATGTGTGTGGTTTCTGACGACCACGGAACTCCGCGCCTTCAGGACGGGACAACGGTCGCCGTTCAACTGTTGTAAAACAACCCCCCAGAACCGCGCCCCAAATAGCGATAGCCAGGCTGGATATTACGAAGTACATATTTTATGTACACCGCTTCTTCGCCCATTGTCCATCTGTTGACAAGATGTTGACAAGATCTGTGGACATGGTTGAAAAGGGAATAAGAATCAAGATTTTTCTTTACCTCTACTACTTGCACTAATTCACACTTATAAAAGACGTTTAGTCCAATTAAGAGAAAAATTCGAATAAATTTTTATTCATGTGGAATTTGTTCTTCTTGGAGTTTTTTTTTGCATTCATTCTAGAATTAAAAATCCAGTTTTATCAAAATCATTACATTTCAATATGTTTGGCTACGATGACGTAAATCAATTTATTGTATCATTAAAATCAAGGGACCATGGTCGGATTCATAATTTATACATAATTTATACATAATTTATACAATTTTATCGCATTGGTGTTTGTTTTTGTATTGATTATAAAATTAAGAGATCAATCATTTCGGAATGATTATAGTTTAAATATGTTTGGCTCCGACGACAATGCAAATCATTTTCTTATTAAAATCAAGGGTTCCATGGTCGGATTCCTGATTTATGCAATTTTTTGCATAAATCAGCGTAACGCTGGATTCACATAGACAGCGTTCGACGCGGCGTTCCTATTTGAAATACATTGAACGCAAGCGTTCAAACACATCTATGTGAATCAACCCTAAGTGTCTAGTTTACACGAGCTTTTTATCGTTCCAATCAATTTTCAGATAACCGGTACTACTCGATTTGCGCGGGTTTAATGTAGTCTAGCCGCGCGTACTTTTCTTGTGTTGGTGTAAACACGCATGGAAACAATTGGTACAATTACAGACTTGCAGACTTGACAATTATTAATTGGGGGATAAACGAGCAGATATTGGCCGACTTTTGAGTCGGAACGTAGGAGGTTTGTGCGGGATAGTTAACAGAAGACACGTACTCAATGGTGTGTCCGTTTATTAATCAAAGAATACGAAACTATTGAAAATCGAGGACTGATCACATGGGCGCCAGTAGAACTTAGTTTAAAAGAGATGACAAAAATATAAACAATTGAAGTTTTATTTATCATTGTATTTGCTGCAAAATACAAGTGTCTCATAAAAAGTCGTATTAAACATGAGTTTTCCATGAAAAATGTCTTACGATGGTAACTTATTTTTAAAAAGTGTCTTTATAGAAGACACTTAAAAGACATTTGAATATCCAGTGTTTGGAACATTTATTAACTTGAGTATAAATAATTTCAACTTAAAATATTATTACAGAAACAATATTTTATATTTCGAACTCGGTCAGCTGATACCCATTTCTCGACAAGAAGCAGGACTGAAAACGTTTACCAATTAGATCCTTCAAATGAAAGTCATTGTACTTAACTCGGATGCAAACTTCCACGTTACAAAATAGACTATTTCCTATTTTCAGAGGTTGTATGACAACCTAATTTATACTATGTACAATTTGGATTATTTCAATCAAATTAATTTCGACCACTAGATTCTAAAATTAGAATTTTTTCATGAAAAATGTAAATATTTTCATGAAAAGCGTATTTAGCCGGGTATCTCACTTTTCAACATCTAAAGGACGCGTTCAATTTTAAGGCGTTATCATTTTAACCTATTCTTCTAATGACATGTTGGCTGAATACGTTTTCTCATCAAATGTATTACTTAAAATCTAATTTTTTTTGATTTACTCTATCATACACGGAAAAAATGTTTGTGTGTAATTCACATGTGCGCTTGCGATATGTACATGTCTGCGTTCTGTGAATTGTACAAACATTTTAAAAAAGTAAAGTTGGCAACGGACAGTAGCCATAGGATTTTCACATCTTGGAGTTGTGTTGATAATAAAAATATCTTTGAATGTTACAAATACGTCAGATTGTATAATGAATATATTACAGACTTGTGTAATTCACACAAACATTTTTTCCGTGTATATCTACACATGCACTGTTTTAACATATCAATAATTATAAAATATTATTTTTATCATGTTATTGTAATATTTCAGAAATTATTATTTCTTACCTTATTGGTAACGGCGGCTTTTGCTGCAGAAGAGAAAGAAGCCGTAAAGCCGAAGGAAACTGAGAAGACTAAAAGAGGTTTAGATCATCACCTAAATGACTTGGATTTAGCGGCACATGGAACCATTCTTGACCACGGCCATGAACTAAGTCTTTTGGGTCACGAACACGGTTTATTCAGCGGGTCTTTAGGAAGTCATGATCATGGTCACATTTCCTCGATTACCATCCACCGTGAAGTTAAAGTACCCGTGCCGGCTCCGTATCCAGTCGAGAAACATGTTCACGTGCCTTACCCCGTACCCGTGAAGGTCCTAGTTGACAGACCAGTTCCAGTCCATGTACCAGCGCCATATCCAGTAGCAGTAGAAAAGCATATTCATGTTCCAGTCGAAAAACCTGTTCCATACCCTGTCAAAGTACCTGTCAAGGTCCCAGTTGAGGTACCTGTTCCTTACGAAGTTTTGGTCAAAGTACCAGTTGAGGTCCATAAAGAAGTACCATATCCCGTCAAAGTTCCGGTTTATATCAAGGAGAAGGTACCAGTCTACGTACATGACCACGGACATCATGGACATTAAATGATTCATGAGAAGAAATGACAATACAAAATATTTGAAAATTTGACGAATTTCCCACTTTTTATGCTACATCTGCGAAGCTTTTGAGAGACAGTTTGTCTCTTTGGGAGTAATAGAAAATTCACCTCGAGGGAATTTAGTTACAAAAATTAACCTTTGTTAATAAACAAACTTATCTTGTCTTGAAATTTTTTTTTAAGTCTCTATAAATAATTTCGATCGCTTCAGTAAGACCAATGTAATTGGTTTTTTTTTTTTATTGAAATCATTTGACTGTATATGCACATTATCGAAATATGCATTTAAAGAATGAGGAATTCGAAATTTTTTTAAATATCTCTTAAAGTCTGATGACTTACGAGTAATGTTGACTAGTTTGAAGCAAAATCTGTAATGAGAAAAGTTAACGTTCCATATGTTACTTTTACAGACAAATTTCAGTGCCGTAATTCAAAGAAATGTATAAGCTCAAGATATCCTAAAGTATTTTGATGTCATGAAATACTCATCTGGATATTCCTAAGCGTACACTTTGGAAAATTTCTTTAAAATATTTTTGGTATTCAATTTTATTTCACGGATATAATGTTATGTGCACGATCGCGATGTTGTAAAATAAATTTGTATTATTATTTAAAAATGAAAAATGTTAATATTTTTAGTAAGAAATTTAATTACAGATCATTTTTTCCAGCGGTAGTTATTATTATTATTATTATTATTATACTATTACTTTGTGTATGCACCAAACAAATTAAGATTAAGAGCGTCACAAAATAGTGAATTTTAAGTGAATTGTATTAGCATGCGCAAAAAACAAAATATTATATTGAGTATAATTTGTTTTTTTCGTATCATTAATAAAAACATTATAAAGTAGAATTAGAGCTGCAATTATTGTAAAATGCCTGAAGTTATTGTGTTTACAAAAAATTTCCTGATAACATCAGATACGAAGTGTGCTCTTTTTGGATATAATTCAAAATTGTATTACTAAGTATGAAGATTTTTTTGTTTGACTATTAATGGTATTATATGCGCGCCCTAAAAGTCTTATGAAAAACTTTTCCTAATACTGACTTTTCCGCATCTTTGAATAGATATCGTAATGATATTGACTATGATCGCTAAATATGAAAATGTAAATGAAAATTACCGTTGGAAACAGTATATATCTGTATGAATTTACTTTCCTTGACGTAAGAAAAATATCTCAATCAACATTTTTTATAATATATGTGTTTAGGCTATACTCTCTACTTTCCAATAGACTACCAAATGCAACAAATAAAATAATACAAAAATTAAAAAGAGATAGTTTATATTGTTGCATATAATTAAGGTTGTGATTCATTTCACATGATATCGAAACTTACGCTTACGAAAAATATGATTTCTGTCAGAAAAACACTACCTTCTTGTCACTTGCCACATGCTGTAGAGTATTAACGAGATAACGGGAGACAAAATGAACAAACCTTCGTGACTGACGGTTCTGCGCATCGAAACATCACTTAAACATTTTGTGGCGTTGGAAATTTGGGCATGATATTCTAGTAGCATTTTTATATGCAGAATCGCCAATCACAAGCACTCGTTTTTCTATTGCATTCAGTCAATCAATCTAAGTATAAATGCCTGTTCTATAAAATAGCAGACACATATGTAAAGTATATTAACATATTTGTTATTAAATGCAATACATTGTAAAATTCGATCAAATTATTACCTTAATGATATCACGTCTTTGACTGATAAAGTGTGCACACTTGATAATAATGTAAATGATATTCTGGATTTAGACAAATGTTTCTAATAAAGTAAGATATTTCAAAATGATGCTGTTCTTTTTACCTTTTAACATTGTTGCTTCCGTATAGCACGAACTTAACGTCAGTGTTTATATTAAGATTTTGCTATGTTAAATCAACATTAGACAATACATTTATTTGAAACTATTTGTGTAACCTTTACTTAAATATTTGTTTAAAGTGTTTAAACTTCCTGTAAATATATTATTTTATATAGGTTTTTATTATTTTATATAGGTTTTTTAATTCTAAAATATGTGGGTAAAAACTGCGATACTTTTTTTGTATTTCAAAAATCTTATATAAAAAGTACAAATTTAATATTTGTAAAGTCATTCGTAATAATGGAGTTTTGAACTACATAGTAATTGTTTGTAGTTTGCCACATTTTTATGCTGATTATTCATTCTCCAGGACAAAAGTAGTCAACTCCCCGCTGTGTTTAGAGGCCTAAGAGCAGCATTCTCGGTGTGTGTGTTATAAAAAAAGATAAGTTGATAAGTAGTTGTCGAAAAAGTACATATTCAGCAATGACTAGAACGCAACAGCGTGTTGACGACATCGTTCACTGAAGTCACCGTTGACACCAAATATAAAATGAATTCGCTCTGTTTATGGGTTCAGCAGAGTGTGCGCAGAGAAGACATAACAGAGAGGAAAGAGAAAAGAAAGAAATAATACACGAGCGCGATGTAAAGATTAAACAGGGTAGTCGGAAAAAGCGATGAGGTCACTGAATGAAGCAATGCACTCGACAACTTAAAGCCAGTCGCTGTAGGTCAGCTGAAACGTACGGTCAATTTTTCTTGTTTAAAGTTTGTGTTTGTGGCGAATCGTCAAGTTATTTATGAAGTGGGCGAAATTTGTTATTATATATTTACTACGATACTTGAAAAGGACTTTAAATTGATTACAAGTCAACGATTCATTTATTTTCTTATTTCATATTGTACAATAATGAGTTTACAGAAGTGATAAAAACATATGCATAGAATATGAGTTTACGTATAAAAATATTAATGAAATAATTGTTATAATTAATTTTTTACATTTTTAAAATTATCACTTTCGTAACAGAAAACCTATCTTTTCGTCACTTTCGTCATACTGTACTGTATATTATGAAGCTGGCAGAAGACAAATTTTTTTCTAACTTCTAGATGGTTTTTTTGTGTTAAGATTTGTCTTCACTAAACACTGACAACATTCTTTATCTATCATATTATAATTGAAATAATTGTAATAATTGTAATTGGATATTTTTAAAAGTAAATAAAAATGTAATACTATTTCATTTTATTTGCGTTTTATGTGCATTAACATTTAACAGATTACGTTTCAAAAACGACATACGAAATGTAGCAAAATTATTATAAATAAAGAAATATTAGGTGATTCGTTTAAATAAGAAATTAATAATTGTTGTGTTGTCGGTAAGTAAAAACAATTTATTAATAGACGTAACTCGTTTTATATTGTAATCCAGAGTATCATGAATGTTATATCAATAAAGAAGAAATAATTGAGATAAACATTATTGAACTTAATTCTAACACGTGACATATGTTACTTTCGTTATAGTTACAAAGAGATTAAACTAATTCATCCGTGTATTGCATAAACATATATGAATGTAATAAAAATAGAAAAATAATGAATACAAACATTTACATTCAACTATGCACACGTAACAGACAATTATAACCGTATATTTATGGCGTTTAAAATAATACAAACATTTTAGAGCAATGCATGTAATCAAAATAGAGAACCTATTATTTAAACGATGAAAATATACACATAAATAAACAAATAATATAAACAATTATGGAAGCAAATAAACTGTAAGTTCAGTTTTTAGAAGAATGAAAGCAAAAGTTTATTTTTAACTCGATGGTTTGTCTAGAATTAGCAGACATTGAGAAAAATAAAGGCAACGATAATTGAAAACTAAAATCATTAAAATCTCGGATTTTCATGCAATATCTAATATGAAATTATAACAATTTCATGAAGGTGATTCTGAATTAAATTTAAAATAATCATTCGTACCAGTGCCTTGATTCTGAATTTTCGAGAACCTGAAAAGTTATAAAAATTTGATTAAATCTTTGATTGATGATTTAAACTTGAGTGTAATGTTGCCACATCGAATGTTAGATGTGTTGATTTGAATGCAGTATGTCATCAAGTACATTCATTTTTGTGCAGAGGCGTTTCCTCCTCATTATCTGTACATTATTTTATTTGAAGAGAATTGTAATTGTTGATGTTATCGTTACGCAGCTTTGTCTGTGGTTACTGTGTCACATTTATAATGTCAAATGATGATTTCATTAAGTCATGGTGTCAATGACAAATATGCCTCCGCAAAAACACTTACATTTTATACTAATATTTCGCCACATAACTCAAGCCGTTGAACTTGAATCTTTTGAATTGGTTGAAATTATATGTATACATCAATTAATCAATATAATGAAGTTTGGAAAAGTTTAAATCAAAATTACGGATTTGAAACATTTTTTAAACAATTTGGTAGTATCTTAAGTCGAAATTTTATGGCCCGGTCAGGGCCTCTAATCAGTAAGTCTATTTACACGAAAATTACATTACGCTTACAAAGATCGGCCTAAGGTTATTATTATTATTATTATTATATATATATATATTATTATTATCAATATTACGTTGAGTAGTTTATGGCTGGTAGATTCATAACAATAATATTCCAAGCAGTCATTTATTTATATATAACAATGCGTGTTTGTTGCTTTTGGCTTCCCTTTATTTTGCGTTATTTATTTACTTATTTATTAAATTTGTAATTGAAAAGGAAAGCCACGAACAATAATAACGCACAATTATTGATGAGTAACTGCTCAGAATATCATTATTACAAATTTACCGGCCATATACTGCTAAACCCGTAATCTTATGCCGAATCTTGTAAGCGTAATGTAATTTTCGTGTAAGTAGACTTACCGAATAGGGGCCCAGGACCTGATATAAAGTGTAACGCACGGGGTCGATATGATCCTGATGAGGCCTTTTTTTTCAATTGGCCCCTATGTAGCTCTGAAGACAAAAATTTGTTTGATCAGAGCCTCATCGTTACCATGCGTTACATCTTATATCACGGCTTTATCGTGCTGTAAAATTTATATTTGTGAGAGAGTCGATCACAAATGATGAGTTAATTGATAACGAGTTAATTTTTGTTCATCATCAATAAGTTGTAGATTTGTTATCTTTTTGAATCTGAAACCGATCAATTTTGATCGTTTTCATTCCGATTTGTAGTTTGAATAACATTTGAACAAATTCAGACCTTTACGTTTATTTGGGTTATCTTCAGGAGAGGCAGAAAACGCTTTAACTTGACAAAATGTGACATGTTGAGAGACTTTTTTCCAACCACAATTATATTCTGAGAAATTGTAAATATAACGTAATTTATTGTAAAACTTGCGATATATTTGAAATTTTTTTAAATTTAGTCTCTCAATATGATTGTCACAATCATTTGTTCACTGATATAAGCATGAAACTTCGCATGTTACAACTATTATTACATTGCTTTAACTTTTTGACAACAAAACAACTGTACTGAATATTACAATTATCACTTTTTCACTTTTCTTGTTTAAACGGATCAATGTTTTTAGTTGAAAAAATATTGAACTTTGACGACTTATATGGAGGGCACATAAACTTGTAGTATAAAGGTGTGATAAATTAAATTTTTTCCCTTTAAGAAACACAAAAAACGAAATCTCTACAATGAATGTATGCTAAAAAACGAATCTTTGAATTATATTGAATGTTTGTTGTTAATATTAATTTACTAGGCAATTCAATATTAATGACAATTAAATATTAATCAACTTTTCAGAAACATCAATATGAGTTCAAAATTCCATGTACTGCTTTGTATACTACTAGCGGTAGTTCTGGTCGTCGGTGCATTTACAGAACAAGTAAGATTGGACTTGTACTTTCTTAAACAATGCAAATTGAAATAATATTTTTATATGTGTTTAATATGTTTCGTCACACATGATGTCAGTCATAAATATTAAAAAAAAAAAATGTTTCTAACGGTATTAGCTCGTACACTGATAAAACAGCTACAACAATATTTCTACAGTTAATTTTCGTTCTAGTTTTCTAAATATTTTAATCAAAAATCTTAAATATTAGCTATTACAATATTTTGCAATCAACAGAAACACCAACGAAGAAAACATCGTCGTCGTACAACAACTATAAAACCTACCATTCAAGATGAAATAATGCATATGCTTGAAGAAGATAATGCTTTTGAAGCTGAAACTGCCAGTTCTAGCAAAGAAGGATCTAGAGAGATTTATTCGCGCAATAATGCTCTTCTTAAAGACCCTTGTTTGGAAAAACGTTGTGGTGCTGGCAAAGTTTGTAAGGTACTTCAATTAGATTCGTGTTATATAACAAAATTTGTATGTGTTATTTAACTAGTATGCTATACTATACATTATACTATATAATACATCCAACTTTCTCAAATGTCACCTTCCCAATGTAGTGAAGCTCTCAAATGTAACCATTATTTACTCTCAAATGTTCTGCTTTCACTGTACTGCTTCACCCCGCCACCCCCCACCCCGCTGCGAGCGGGGTGAAGAAAATATTGTTAGTCCTAATTTTGTGACATTTAAGAGAGTTGAATGTAATATCGTGAAATAATAATACAATAAATGCAATATTTTGTGCGTTATCTTTGTTTTAGTTAAGTGATGATAAAGGGACTGCTATATGCGAATGCGTGGAGACTTGTGAACCGGAAATCGATCCTCGGCGCAAAGTTTGTACAAATTACAACGAAACATTTGGTAGTGACTGTGAAGTTTACCAGGCAAGATGCTTCTGTGATACTGACGACGAAAGGTGCAGAGGACCAGATTATGAACATGTTCATATTGAATATTATGGCGAATGCAGACAAATGCCTGTAAATATATTTCAAAGCTATTTCATATTTCAATAGATGGGAACAAGAATTCCTATTTCCAAATGGAAAACCCCCATTGTCAATTTCGTCACCGGAGATTCCCGTTGTCAAAATTGAAACTTAAAAATAAAAAAAACTTAAAAAACTTGTTGAAACTTGTTAAAACTTGTTAGTTTTCCATTGCCGATTGTGGAATGAGAATTCGTTCTAGCCATCAATATATTATATGAATAATATACGTGGACGTTTCCTCCGGTTTTGAAGTGAGGGATTCTTGAGATGGAAGAATGAACAGCGCGATTCTGCAGTTCTTTTTTACTCTACATATAAATATATATGACACGAAGTATGAACATAAAAAAAATTATTTTCAGTCATGCAAACCTGAAGATATGGCTGATTTCCCACGACGAATGCGAGATTGGTTGTTTAATATAATGCGTGAGTTAGCTGATAGACAAGAGTTGCCAAAACATTATCTGGAGATGGAGCGAGAGGCTGAAAGCAACATGACTTTAAGATGGACGAATGCTGCCATTTGGAAATGGTGCGACTTGGATGAACATCCATATGACAGGACTGTCTCTAGACATGAATTGTTTCCCATCCGAGCACCGTTGATGTCTCTTGAACATTGTATCGCTCCCTTTTTGGATTCTTGTGACGCAGACAATGATCACAAAATCACTCTGGCTGAATGGGGAAAATGCTTGCAACTGGAAGAGGTTAGAATAAGATTTTTCATTACATCCAACACTCATCAATCAAACCCACTTCTTGAAGAAGTATATTATATTAATTATATATTAGAAATCCAATTTAACTTTGGGAAACCTCGGGACCAAATTTAACTAGACATTTTGAATTAATCAAAACCTCCCTTATACATGATTACGCGTTTCTATCGATTTAATTTATTTATTTATTTATTTATTTTTTTTTTTGTTAGGTAACGATATCATTCAAAAATATTAAAAAATTAAAAGAAATAAAAACAGTTTTTTTATTTTTATACTGTAATCAAGAAATCGTGATTATAAAATTATAGATAAAAAGTAAAATAAATTTTGTTTCGCCTTGTAAAGAATCGTACCATAGAACACAAATATTTAAGTTAATGTTATATCATAATCACACTTAGAAAGTAAATTTGACTGCAAGTTCTCTTATTGTAAACATATTTTTCAGAGTGATTTTGAAGATAGATGTGAGGAGTTGGCTGAATCAACAATGGAGCGTCAAAATTAAAAAAAGAAAAAAAGTAAGAAGAAAAAAGGAAGAAACATTGTGTAATCGTACTTTTGGATGAAGTATAAACATTTTCGTTACATATTTGTTACTAACGAACAAAGTATGATAGTAAACATTTACTATTATCAAGTGGAAATGCTTTTAAAAAGAGAATAATTAAATAAAATTTTTCAATTAGTGTTATAATATTAATACTTTATAATGCATGAAATTGACTTGTAAATCTACAAGAAAATGAAAACAGTAAAATCTATACTAAATATGTAAGTGTAAATACTTTGAAAATGAATTTTTTCCGCGGACGAAAAAATATCCCTTGCTTTTAAGCATTTTGAATTAAAAGCTCGTGTACAATGAACAACCGCACGTACTGTAACAATCGTGCCACGGTTTTTCAAATATTTTCCTTTTATTTTGCATTTTTTAATTTTTTTAAATTTTTTTTCGTATTTTGTATTTTATTTTCTTTTTTTTGTACTTTTTATTTTTATATTTTTGGGAATTTTTTATTTTAATTTTTTTTATTATAAGTGAGTACAGATTAGATTATTAACGTATATTGTATTTGATGAATTTCGTGAAGATACATATTTTCTTTTCCGCTAAAATATCAATTTTAAAACATACATGTGAATAGTAGTTTTATTGAATCAACAAAATCTTTTGCAAGGAAATATAAAATTGAAGGATTTAGTAAATAAGTTTATAAATTTGATTACATAAATATAATTATAAATATCAAATAAAATATTTGATAATGAATATTGAATCAAATCAATTGAAAATAAAATGTTGATTTTCAATAATAATAATAATAATAATAATAAGAAACGATTCCTCGACTCTACTGATCAAAAATTTTATTATGAGACATTTCGGACACAATTTTTGTCCCTTTTCAATAAAAAATTTTTTTTTCTTTTTACAATCAATATAGTATGTTTGTTCTGTTTAAATGTCGTCCTTATTCTATATATAACAAATCTGTGTATCACAGTTGGAAGTTGTAAGTCCAAATAAATAAATAAATAAATAGAAGAATAAATAACAACGGATCATTTTCATTGTTTCGATTCCAAATTGTACATTATAATTAGTCATTATCGACGTAAAACTTAGTGACTCCATCGTTATTTATTCTTATATTTATTTATTTATTTGGACTTATAACTTCCAACTGTGATACACAGATTTGTTATATATAAAATAAAGATGATATTTTAAACACAACAAACATACTATATGGATTGTAAAGAGAAAAAAATTTGTTGATTGAAAAGGGACAAAAATTGAGTCCGAAACGTCTCATAATAAAAGTTTTGACCACTAGAGTCGAGGAATCGTTTCTTATTTTTATTTCACAACACTGGTGTTAGTTGAAATTACTATAATCAAAACTTATATTGGAATAATAATAAATATGAAATTTTTATTTTCGTCACACATATCGACACAACGTTTTATCACTGGAGAAATTTATCGATGCAATTGGACCTACTGTTATCAGCCGCTAGAGCGCCATTCGAAATTGATGCGCACACACTTTGGTAAAGTGAACCAAAACATTTTATTTAATTAAACTCTTAGATGAGGATGATTTTTTTCCATTCAACGAAACATGTGTTTAAATTTACCAAAAAATTGTTTTAACTCAACTATGTTCAAATAACCATCAATAATAATTTGGTTCAATTTACTGAATTATTTTTTTGAGTATATATACATATAATTTTAGCGTACAATTAAAAACAGTTTCGAGAAAATTACACTACTTATTAAAGTAATACCATCGCCTAATACAAGCCATTTGTGTACCTTTTTGATTACTTGTATTTACTTTCCTGATTTAAAATTTTGAAGTCTGAATTATTTCAAAACTTT
Organism: Aradophagus sp. ZL-2020; assembly: GCA_022817685.1. NCBI lineage: Eukaryota > Metazoa > Arthropoda > Insecta > Hymenoptera > Scelionidae > Aradophagus > Aradophagus sp. ZL-2020. Next base: position 15,947 of record JABFOV010000782.1, read on the forward strand.
CAAAAATTTTCACATGATAGTAATAAAAGTTCAGAAAATATTCTGAACGGGTATATATCTGTGGTTTACAGGTAAAACAAGGTTTGGCTTTTTTTAATTGAGTAATGTACTTTCTTCATGTTAACTTTGCGTAAATTTTCGTTTGATCAAAAATGATAAAAAAAGTTATTGAAAGAAGAAGTTACGTGACTTGATTGGAATTGTTTCTATAACATCACTTACTTGGTTTGCCTTAAAACCACAAATATATGATACCTTTGTTAATTTGAAAACTGATTTTTTTTTCTTTTTTCCTGCATAATTTGATGCTTTAATGTTTAAAGAATGTACTTGCGAATCAGTTTCTTAACATTGAAATACAAATGAAAGTGTGATAGAGAAATTTTGAGCAAACTCCTTGGTATATTCGCAGAGAAAAACAGGTAAAGTGACTCAAACTTTCTGATCATTTTCTTCAACACCTGCATCAAAAACTCTTACATTCTCTCCTCTTTTGCGTGACATCAGAGGTCAATTATGTTACTAGGAATGCAAAGTAAACTTATTCTATTATTAAAATAACGATCGATCTTTGAATCCTGAGAAAGCGAATTCGGAAGTATTGGAGGAATAAAACGAAAGTGAGTGAGAGAGTAAAAGAAAGAGGAAGAGGAAGAGATAAGGAGGAAGAGAAGAGGAAGAGGAGGGAGAGCGCGTGTGAAAGAGAAGTACTTTTTGCATGCATTTTAGAAACATTTTTCTTTGTGGCTCTTAAATTGTGTTTTCGAGCATTTTCACAACCCTAAGATGGTAAGTTTCACTTTACTAACCACTTCCACAATCCGTAAAACAGCGTATGTGCTTTGAGTGTACTAGTGCTCTCAGGAACATTGTTGTAAATTGTTTTTAACGTAAATCGGATCATGAACCTTCTTAAATTAGGTAAAAATATGTTGCTAAAAGAAATGGAAACATCTGAAAATTGTTATGTAAAAAAAAGCAGGGACCCGCATTGTTCCAAAATCGAAACCGATAACCGGACCGTGACAATTAAATTGACAAACTGATGAATCGGAATTGGGAACAAAATTTTTATTATTATTATTATTATTATTATTATTTTTTTCAAATGGAAAAACATGTTTCGATCTGAGTCCCTAGAAAAAAAGTGTAGGTACTTGATTTATACAAATTGTGTCATTGTCATTTATTTTCTAAACTTCAGTTCAAAGTTAAAGATATCACATTTATAAATAAAATTATGGTCAGAAAGTAAAAAAAATTACAAGTTACGTAAAAATTGTCTACAACTTGATAAATAAAAGTACTTTCTTTTATCGATGTTACATCACGTTTATGTTTAAGATAAAAATTTAATTCAGGCATACGCGTGAACTCGTGTAAATACATCATCAGTTGATGATTGACAATAATAAATTTGATCTTGATGATTGTCGCGTTCACTTTCATAATCTGTGTGTCATATCGAATACTGTGGCGGTGGCAACATTATTTCGTATCCCGTAGTTCCTCCTTGCTGATGATGAGATCCCGTAATCATTTGATGATGAGTCTGGGGATAATATTGATGTGATACATTTGCATGACTGGTGTAGTAAACTTGATCCACATCTTTACCTGTAAATAAAATTCCCATTAGTGGTGTTATATGAAAGATTCGCTAGAAATTTCTCCAAGTTGGATAGAACAATTACGTTTTAATCATAATTAAAATACAATTTTTCTTTCGGTGAAATGTAACTCGAGATTTCCATGTGTTGTAATAATATTAATTTAAATTATTTATCAGTGATCGCGTGGAGAAAAATGTGAGGATGATACGACAAACGGTCTAAACTGTACATCATTCAAATTGAGGCATACATATAGTTTCGCGAGAACCAGGCACAAATAATATACACTCGATTGGACGGTAAACTTTCACAACTTTATAGATACAAGGAACAATATCCGCCATCAATAATTAATTCATTCATCGAAAGAACGTTAGTATGTACATTCAAAATTTTGAATTTCAAATATTACGTTCCCTCCCATCGCAAATAATGATAATTATAAAAATACTACAGAACTTAAAATTTCCTTTTGTTGTCCTTTTCTCTTTTTTCCTTTTTTGCCAATTGAAGAGTTATTTAAAAATTACACATGAAATAATTCATTAATTTTTTAGCCACATCTGACAATACACACAGTTAGAAAAAGATAACTCATACAAATGATTATCTTCTGTATAAATTTTGACATTCTTAAGTGCAGATCAAGATTATTCTGCAGCCAAGACTGGAACTGTTTTAAAAATCATGCACAGATGCGTTGCATAAATGCGTGTCGGCGCTCGAGTCAGTTTTCTATGAAAACGTAATCTGTCTTGACTAAAGATTTTTTGAGCATAGTGTTAAAAACGTTTTCGATGAAGGCGTTACAATTTTAACAAATAATAAGACGTTTTCTGTCTTGCACACAATGGACATTTTTATGAGTAATGTAGTTGAATCAAACAAATGCTGGTTGAACCAACGAAATTTTGATTGATTTTACCAAATAGAACTTGTTAAATTACTAAATGATACGTACAGACGTCAAGAAAACTATTCTTTACGCAGGTGATTTGATAAGTGCAACTAAAGGGATTCAACCAAATAATATGATTGAATTAACCAAATCATTTTTCTCAATGCGATTTGGTAAGATTACGTACAAAGTAATTCATGTATAATTATTTATAACTACCTGTATCATAAATACTTCGACTGTAGCAAATCTTAATATCATTCATGGCACTGAGACTACCGTTGTGGGAATGATTTGTGTGAACTGAAGAAGGTGTAACTGAAGACGGGTATCCATGATGAGGTCCCACTGGACTCATAACAATAGAGTTGCATTGGCTACTACTGACTGCTGGCATGCCTATTTTTGATAGCACCAAATCAGACGTGTTCGGTAAACTGGGACTCCCAGCATCAAGCGTCGAAGTCGATTGATAACAGCTACTGAAATTACTGGAACTGCTAACTGACAATTCTCTGTAAATAAACGAATATAAATCTCAACGTTCATGTCAACTTATTTATAACTGAATTTTGTCATTTTTTTCTACTTTACGTTTTTTAATATGTTATAAAATTATCAATTGTTGACTTCTTTAAACAATTATGTCGTTATTCAAGTTTTATTTACTCCAGACTACTGTTTCCATGTACAGTGTTCCGCGAGTATAACATACATGTGTCATATGTTATACAGGAATGTTTATTATTCCATGTGTGCATTTCGTGATTTGCACATGTGTGATGCACCTATATGCAAATCACGAAATATATCATTCAGCACTTCTAAAAATGTTATTTCAAAAACTCGTTTTGTTGCGTGTTCATTCGCAGTTTCTTTATATGATTCTCTTGCAAATGCTGAATAAAATTTAGATTGCAGATGATTTTTTTTTATTTATATCTTAAAACATTTACGTACTTAATTACTTATAATTTGTTTTTATAAATAATTATGCACATAAATATTTTGAAACTGATAAATGAATTAGTATTTATTAAATAATTTATAGAACCATATTAATTCATTTATCCGTTTCATCAGTTTTTAAATAACGTGTATTACTTGAAAAGTTCACGGAAAAAACTGTAGAACTCTGAGTGATTTATTACACACTACACAATCGCGAGGAACGAACAGTTGTCCTAAAAATCGCCGAATAAACGACTCATTCTTTTAAGTATATCAGTCAGTCGTTTAGGGCACTCTACTCAGTCATTTATTTAGTAATATTCTTGATTAATTTTCGCTACACTACTGAGTAGTGTAGCGAAAATTCAGCACGCATATTTCAAGTAATTGAATAGCAATATATGTATATTTCTTACAAAATGGTAAATTGATAAATTAATTAATATAGATTTATGAAATATTGATGAATTTACTTTCATTATTTTTGATATTTTTTTATAATTGTTCTTTATTTTTTACAACAAAACCTTTAAACGTGTTCCGGAATTTCGTTAAATATAAAGTTTATTATTTATAATTTAGTCATGATTTTCTTTCTTACACAATCCACAATAGAAGAATTAAATATCATATATAACACTCTACAGTGTAAAATTTTAACTAACTATGGGATGACGACAAACAAAGAATAATTTGTAGGAAAAACATTAGAGGATAAATCGTCATGTATTATTACAAAAGTGGTTTTAAGATTTAAAGTAGCGGTTTCATTATATTACATATTAAAATTTACAAAAAAAGATTGTTATAATTATAAAAAACTTTGCAAATTTTGTTGCATAAAATAATTTTAGTTTTGTTTTAATCTAATAGCAACTAAAAAGCTCTACATAAGAAGATTCAAAATGAATAGTTGAAAAACGTTCTCTCAATAAATCCTGCATAATTCGACATCTGAAGTGCAGGAGTTCGGGAACAAATACCGATAAAACATGGGGGTAGCAGCTACAAAATGCGAAAGGTCTTGAAGAATGAAAGGCAGTTTTGAACATTGTGGGCGGGTCCTGTCGCTCCGGCACACTGAGGTGTGTGTGCCAAAAATCACGCATTCCGAAGAACAATAGTGCAACTCGGCCGTTTCGTTGCGTAGATCGTTTCCTTCCAGCGGCATTTCTCGGAACAAAAGTGAACCATGTGCGCTCTCAAGCATCAGAAAATGATTTTGAAATGGTTTTTAAGCAGTTCGTTTCCATTTATACGACATTAAGAAAGACGCCTGTTACGAATATATGGACACATGCAATCCATAAATCAGGAAAAAATTTTGACCATTATTTCGTCTTTGTAAAACATATAGTCTTTTGTTTCCAATCCTAAGTGTGAGTAGAAACGTCTGTTTCTATTTCAAAAAATACAACGATCCTAAATATATGCTATACTCTGTGAAATTTAGATTTCGATACTTCAACAATGATTTTCATTCAAGATTTGTCATATTTTTAACGAAAGACGATTAAATATGTATCGTTTGAATATTTTTATGTTAGTCGAGAAGGATTTACAATGTTTTGCATATCCTTTTCGTTGAAATTAATTTTTTCTTCCTTATATATTTTAATGTATACATGGAATAAAAAATTTAATAATTAATGTATTAAATTGTGATTCATGCACTAGTTGGATTTGAAAAAAATATTCTCGAAAAGCTTTATTGCATCAAATCAAATTAATACAGGAATTCAAATACAAAATTGAAAAAATAATTAAGAAATTGACATTTTGTGTTATTAACTCATATATTTTACATATAAATGATGAAATATCGGGTGACTACCAATACGTTTGAGTATTCCTTAAAAACTTTTAATCAATAATTTTATTAAATTTTTATGTTCAAATTATTTCACGACTATTACTACATGACGTTTAATGACATATAAATTATGTAATTAGAAAACATATTACTACTTTGACTATCGCATTATAAAAAAGTGATAAAAACATTTAATATATACGCCAAACCTGTACTAATTGTAACCATAATAATAAAATGTAAAACTTTTAAGTAATGGAATTCAGTAGACCATACAAACGTATTATTGATATTTATGAAAAGTAAAAAAAAGTTCTTTTTATATCATAACAATCATATATAATATTCACTTTATTATCTCATCTACAAGTAGATGAGATAATATTACTTTTGAATTTGGTCAAAGTGAAATTTGAGCGTACATTTATTTTTTGCTGTAAATGTTATGCATATAATAATTGCGTTCAATCATTTAAAATATTAGAAATGCATTAGAATTCAATTTATGAGCTTCAATAAAATTAAAATGGCTTAGGTAGCGTGCAAGTGAAATCTAAACGTACCGAGTTGGCGTTTTTATAGTTAAACATTTTATGCATTTAATAATTACATTGAGTCATTTAAAACATTGGAAATGTATTACGAATAAATTTATGAGCTTCCGTGAACGTAAAATGAAAAATAATTGGAGACTATAAAACGCATTTGATAATCGTAATCAGAGATTATATGTTTAACTTTTGTAATCATTTTAAAATTGACAAATAGAATTTTTATATAAGAATATTGTTAACAATCGATTAGATGTGAGCATATGACGGCGTTCTACACGCTTCTGAAAACGATTTTTAACAGATGTTGTGGACTTGTCCTTTTCTTCCTTTTTTCTCACGGGATATGACTGGAAAATGATAGGAAAACTACAACAATAGTTGAAAATCTTTTTTAAATGCCGTGAGAAAAAAAAGAAAGTATAAATATAATATATGTGTTCAGTTCTATTTGATTGTTTATATAAATTCGTTTACACAAATTTAATTCATCAATTTTAGACTGGCTGTACAACTCAAACTTATTAATTTTGATTACTTTAAGTATTTGATTATTTTAATTACAATTACGTTGAACAGTTACCAGTTACTTTTCATTTTGCTCTTAATGAACACTCTAGTGAAAATGAAATGTATATGTTCGATAATATGGACCATATATTATATAATCAGTATACGATTGCATAAAGCCGTAAACGATCCTCTGTAACCCGTTCATGTATGTAAAAAATCATAGACGGGAATATGGACTGTGTATGATTCACACACGTTATATTTTCACTACAGGGTAATTTTATTTTTGTTTGATACCGATACCTAAATACAATAATGATAAGATATAAAGAATTTTGTTAAGAATCGAGAGTAACGAATAATATAGCATTATTGATATATACTGCTTTGCATCCCTAGCAGAAATTTGTTCTGGTAACTCACAAGCAACAAGTGTTTACGAAGTATTTTTGTAAGTACAATTAGTTAGCCCCTCATAACAAGTGTAATGCAATGCTTCAGCAAGTCTCACAATGAAAGCTTGTAAATAATAAAATGATAAAATATATTAATAATAAAAATTTATTGTTTATATGCATCCTATGTTGGCTGACGTTCATTTCATTTATGATTAATTTTGTATACATTATATTTTTAAATTATTTATTTAAATACTAAATTTTTTTTTTCCAGAATTAAAACTTTAACGATGATGAGCCTTGCGTTGCGTCGGCCATGTGTAGACCGCGTGTTCACTAACTCTGTTCGATCGGTGTTAAAACTTGTGCTCAAGTAATGCAGGCGATTCATTAAAAAGATGTAGCTATGTTATGATAAAAATTAAAAGACATAGGTATATCGAACAATTCAATCACTGTATGTTAATAAAACAATTGATACACTGAGAAAAAAGAATTGAGAAAATTCTTATGTTTCTAGATGAAGCTGTTTTGCGACATAGTAATTTTTGCTAAGCGAAATTTACTATGTCGCATAGTAAAATTCACGAGAACAAACGTGAATGTGATAATAATGTTTTCGAAGAATTATAATTCCGCATGTAACATTACTATATAACACGATACAAAATTTTACAACAAAAATATACAACAACTTTACGATGAAACATAGGATTTTTCTCAATTCATTTTTTTCCGTGTAAATTCAAACTAAAATTGTATATCTTTACTTTTCATAAACACAAGCATTTATGTTAAAATAAAAACAAATAAATAACGTCAAATTAAATTTTAACTTCCATCGTTTCTTTACAAAGTTTCTAACTTCAATTTTCATAACGATTATAATTGTAGAAAAATTTATTTTTAATTCAATGTGTGTTGGATGTGATATTTTTCGTGACATAATTAATGTTGTAAGCTTTGAGCAAAATAATTTTTGATGTTTTACTTCTTGGATGTAATGCCTACTCTCCTATAAAAATCTATTACAACTACATTTATATTTATTGATAATTAATTAATTGCATGTAAAAAATTATGACGTAAAATATTTTACATTATTTAAGTATATAATGCACAAATGGAAATGTTCTCTACAGTTTTAGACGGAAAGAAAATATCGTACCAGTATGTAAATCCAGAAAGAGTCATTGTGAATATAAAAACACCTTTGTTATAAAGCATTCCTCATTTGTTTTAACATCGAAGGTAGTCCAAGTTAGTCCAAGTTTCGGCAGTGTTGCTTCAATAGCCATTCATAGTAAAACATTCATCGTTCGGCGATTCGGCAAATCGGGCGCAATTGGGCGTCATAAATATAACTTTTTAGTTCGTTTTAAAAACGATTTAATATTGGATCAACATTGATTTATACTTTGGTTAAAATTAAACGGACTTTAAACCCAATGGCATTTTCTGTGTAAATCTCTATACCGTCTACCATATTGAAAATTAATCGGACTGTAACCGAGATTCAATATGAGCCAGACCAAGACAAATTAGCCAATATCAATTCGACTAATTTTTTACTAATGTAGCAAACATTCATTTTTGAGAAACAACATCAATTTTGGGAATTATCCAGTATGCCTTGCCTGACATGTCAAAACGGCTTTTCCACTTGAGTACAACTTATTGAATTTATTATATCATAGGAATTGAAAAACGTGAAATAATACATTTTATACGTGTATAAGTGCTCTACCAACTTCTTTTTCAATTTGGGAGGAATTGAATGAAGAAAAAAAAAAGAACGGAAGAAAGAAAGCAAAAATAACAAAGATGAAGAATTATATTACGTACGATTTTTGTTGAGGTGTACGATCACGTTGCCTTCTATTTTTGAACCAGTTAGACACTTGGGTGTTTGACAGTCCGGTCTTTGTGGCCAAATTTTTCTTATCGTCATTTGTTGGATACTTATTAACGTTGTAAAATCCTTTTAGTTCCTTCCGCGCGCTTTCTCTAAAGCAATAAACCATTTCCTCGCCGTCCCAAATAGTCTTTGGTAAAGGATGTTTTTTCCTTATTCGATACTTGTCAACTGCGCCTAAGGGTCTACCGCGAACCTTTTCCTGCTCCTGGTAATGAGATTCATACCAGAGCTTTTGTAAATAGGAATACCGTACAGTAGAAAATTGATTTGACGAGAGAATATTATACACCTCCTTATAAGCCTGTCTTCGAAAAGCTATCGTTGCTTCGGCTGCCAAAACACTCTCGCCCGACATTTTCTGACTGGCGGGTATTGACTTTAGAAACCTGAAAATCGTACAAATATTATGTCATTTCATTTGATACTGTTCACACCGAAAAACCCGTATTCTAATGAACTATCTCTATCTTCTTGACCCTACAGAATCCTTTTTTTTTACTAATGTATCAAAAATATTGTCAAGAGTTCTTTGCATACCACAAGAAATTTGCATCTCATACTGTGATTTGTAACGTATCACTACAAATAATTCGGCGCTGCAGTTTCAGTCCACCTAAATTGTAGGTGACGCTTTTTACAATACAGATCGCGTTAATTTCGAGCCATACAGTAAATTGTAATATAAAATTGTAACGTTACTATTTATGTTGTATCGATTATAATGTGAAATAAATACAACTCATGTATAAAACGATATGGTTTTCACGGTGCTTTCTTACGTTAGGTCAAAATTAAAACTATCCCCACAAAGTAATAATAGAAATTATATACAGTTCTCACACACTTTTTGTGTATAAAATGTTCAAACATCGTGTTATTACACAGAAATGAAATTTGTATTATAGTGTTATAAGGATTGTTTGTATACATAATTACTCTCAAAATTGAAAGGCATTAATTTTTAATTTAATTGAACTTGAAAAATATTTTTTAGTTAATATTTATGTTTCTGGACTTTTTAATTTAACTTTGTTATTAGAAAGTCAATTCCGCTACGAATGTTCGGTTGAACCTAGTGGAATCCACTTGTTTTGAAAAGACAACAATTGGGAACATCGATCAAGAAAGTAATTGCTTAAATGAAAAAAGTCATTTGAAATAAGGCAGCTTGTATCAAATGAGTTCTGACTTTGGAACATAATGACATATTAATATGCTCATCGGCAGGCTCTGATGTTGTGTTGTGTTGTGATGTTGTGATTCTATTGCTGAACAACTATGCAATAACATTTTTCTAGAACGATGAAAGAATTTGATATACTACATTTGAAAATAGTTTAATTTACGTGAAGTGAGATAAAAAAGATATCTTTCCCCGAATGTAAACTTTGCCTGAGCCGAAAGCGACGGTTGTATTTGCATAAAATGAAATTCATTTTACATTACACGGTATGAATTCTTTTTTATACACGCGTAAGTACGGATATTTTTTTTTTTTTTTTTTTTTAGTGCAAATAAAATGTTGAATCCTAATAAATAAATAAAAACAACATTTAGAAAAGAAAAGAAAGACAGAAAAGAAAATTAATATAATGACTCAGTGTTTGAAGTTGAATCGACATTTGCGGCTAATACGATTAATAGTAAATCAAATTTATTTCAGTTCGAATAATGATTCAATGTCTTACAGATATCAACCATTTCAATTTAACAAACTTACATAAAAATAATTAGTTTGTGATTAGATGCAAAAATTTCATAAATGGTTCCATTATTATGAAATTTGAGTTGCCTTCTTAAAAACTTTCATTTTAAGCTAAAGTTAACGAAAAATAATTTTCCATAAAAAGTCGGTACTAGGTCAGTTGGGGTTTTTGTGAAAAATAGTTTACAATTACTATTAAATAAATATGATGAATAAAGTTTAAAAGAACATGAAAAATAATCATTTATATTGTTTATAAATTTTACTAGTCACAATTATATAATGAATGGTACAGTTATTAATTTTCTAGACTCTATAAAGTTAAAGTGTTTGGAAATTTCGAGAAAGTTAAGCAAACGCTAAGCTCGTTCGTGATTGGAACAGTTGTCATGCTGTTTTTGATTGTTTGTCTTACATTCCAAAAAAATTTAATTAAAAGAAAAAAAGGAATTCCCAAACTCTGCCAGGTACTTAAAATATTCGAGCTTAAAATTTTTTAGATTGAGATACTTATTACCAGAGATTTTATGTTTCTACTCAATGAAGTCAGATGTTGAAACATTGGCAATACTGTAAAACAAAATATATAAAATCTTTTTGTTGTCTATCTGTAACCGTTAAAATTATAATCAGATTGTTTTGAAAAGTTATAAATATTGTTCGTATGTAAAGCTAATGCTTTTAATCAATAAAACGATAATTTTTATTTAAATTTTATTTGTGGATTTATACGGTCACAGTATTTATAAGCATGTGATATTATTTAGACCAACGTGAGATATAAACAAAAATACATCACTGGACGCATTAAAAACTACTAAGAATTTTCGCGATTTGATTATTACTGTAAAAACTGCTCCGACAAAAGTGTTTTAACGTATGACATCGTTGTTTGTTTGGCTAAAGCGAATGTTAATGATGGACGGATGATGCTAATGCTTACTGATAGCAAATATTTGTTTGAGTGTAAGTGAAAATAAATGTGTCTGCTTATTGAAACGTACTCACCTCTCTAGTTTGTCCGTTTCATTGCGTCGCAATAGGTCCTCGCAAATGCAGGCGACCTGTTCATTGGTATAACTCAAGTCAGTAGCAACCGCAGGCGGCTTGAAATTGCCAAGACTAGCAAATATATTGCCGGTATTGTAAGCCGGCATTTCTTGCTGATAGTGCGAGCTACCATCCAAGGCTACCGACACGACTTGCTGTGGAAGACCGGCGATCATAGCTGACCCGCCGTTGTACGAATTCGACCGTTGAACTGCCCCCATTCTCGCGTTGCCACATTCACTACTTTGCAATAATAACTGCACTGGACCGTCGGTCATTCTAGATTTATCAACGTGCAAAGTCATGAATGTAATTGCCCGGTTCAGTAAGCGCTTGTGAACAAAGCCGCCACTCGATTGCACCCAACATTCGAACCCCGATCACTCGTTACATTTTCACTTGGCGATTCATCGAGCATGTCATAGTGCATTCCGTTCGCACAGCCAGTTGCATCGAATGGCGCATCACAAAACACTTGCCAGACACTTTTGCTTCACACTTGGTTCACTTGGAAAAACTGCTAGCGAACGGCACAATCCCGGAAATCCGAACATACGACTTGCATTGACACTGAATTGCGAGGCTTATGATGTAATATTACGTTGATGAGATGCACTTGACGAATGATCGAGCCAGCAGAGGAATATTTGCAGGAGCACTACACTCTGTCTCTGTCTGGTGGTTTTTTCTCTGACTATAATCTTCTTTTTTTGGACAGTCCGCCACCACCGGAAGTCGTCCTGCGACACCATTGGTCGCGGGGCGGGATACGCTCAATGACGATTGGCTCGTTTCAAGGGCGGCACAACCTCCGTTCTCCCGCTGTGACAAGCCAGAGGTGTGAAATCTTCTTAAATCTTTTACTGCTGGGTATCGTCAAATAAATGCCGCTTCAAATCGCCCTGGGCTTTTGTTTTGATATTGATTTTAACTTGCTTAATTTATAATTGATTAATGGGATTACCGTTCGCAATTTTTGTGCTTTGATGAAATAACTTGATTACGAAGCTAAATAGTACTTAGTGGACGGTGCAATTATTTTGACGTCAATGTTCTTTTTGATGTAGTTTAGGAAATAACGATGTACGGCGTGGTACCGTTTCAATTGTGTTTTTCAATCAACGTAAGTGATTAACAAAGTGAATATTAAGAAAAGTTTGTATAAAAAATACAAATATGCTGGATTATAGAGTACTTTTGAGTATTAATAATATTTATACTTGTAATTGTTATTATAATTTTGGTCAACGTCAACGATAAAAAAGAAAAACGGTTTCAAAGAAACAAAACAAAAAATCATGAGGGTTTGAGTTCGAAAATATAACGATACAAATATATTTTGTAAACCCTTTTTTATGAAACTTTTTATAGGACAAGTCAAAGTTGAATTAGAGTTTCAAATACGTTTCGTTATATGATCTAATGTATATACTTTACGCTAATAAAACAGTATTGGACGATATTACACGTATAGAAATAATATATAATACATAAAAACTTAGTAATACATATTGTACACAAGGTGACGTCGCCTTACAAGGGCCTTATTGATGCTCTGCATTACATTTCAATTCATGTCCTATAATTTTCTACTAAGGAACGTTAATAACGAAACAAACGAAAATCTTGAGATTGTTTCTTCACAGTAGCATTTGATTATTCTGACTCGAATGTTGTTTTCTAAGAGTGAACCGATATTACGGTAGGTCATATCGATACCCCAGACGAAGAAAAGGACTCCTCAAATTTTTGTCGAAGACTATGCCATCTCAAAATTTTACATGTATTTTTAAATAACAAATTTTGAGATGCCATAGTCTTCGACAAAAATTTGAGGAGTCCTTCTCTTCGTCTGGAGTATCGATATACAGTAAGAGGTTATAATTTACAATATGAAAAGAAGGCTTCGGTTCTTAAAATTCAGCAGGATTCGGCAAGACTCTTACTAACTTCGGTAACCAATCAGCTGCATCAATAAAGATTTTATCACACCGTGTCGTTCAATGGTTAATTAAAAGTTGATTCAACTTTTGCGACGGTAACCGTGACATGGCGATCTTTGATGGAATCACGTTATTGATTTGATTCAAGATGGAATAATCCTGTAATAAAAATGATATTTTTTTTTTTTCGTAACTACAATCATGGTTGTCCGATTATAAAGTTAAAAATTCATTTACTACAAGAATAATCCTTTTCAAAAATGGACATTTTAGTGAATGTATGTGTAGATTTTTGCATTTTGAAACATCTTAAATATTTAAGATAAAGTTTACAGTCATATAAAACTTTTTAATACAAAAATTAAGATACAAAACAATGCATGTTCAATAAAATGTGCCAAGTGAAAACTACAGTAATGAATAAGTTGTATTTCGAAAAAACATTTATATAACTCTCAATGTTTCTATGTTGAAATTAGTTATCAATGTCGAAAATTGTTTTATCCTAAATTTCATTAATATAAAGGCAATTATAAAAAAATGTTCTTATTACGAGAAAGCCGAAGGTAACAAATACCGGATGTGAAATGCTTCAATATTATTGTACGCGACAGTGTGATTCCATAACGATGCGATGTTATAGCTAGACTTGTTTCACTATAGTTGGTTATACACCAAACAAAATATGAACAATCGTATCTTGGAAGGTGTTTTAAAAACATGAATTTATAATCAGATTTAACATTTGAATGGAAGAATATATTAGACATAATAATCATTTAATTCAATTCATAGATTCAAATTGTTTTCTTGGAATTTTTTCGAGCCTTTATTTTGAAACTTTTTATCAAATACATTATTTCCGAATGTGTTTCAAAAATACAGAGATGTTCTGTTGAACGACAGGCAAAAGTTACGCTAAAAAAGATATGGAATGCAAGACATGCAATATGACTTGACAACCATTAGAGTGTTCTTGTTCGAATATATCTTTTTCACAAGTAGCAAAAATTGATTCTAAAAATTTAAAAAAAGTAATGGAAATGAGTTTGCATCATCAGTCTCCAAAAATTCATGTTTTTACTTGTTTATATTAAACTCCGCACGAAAACTTTATAAACTGAAAGTTTAATCAATCGGATTGCTTCACCTCAAATAACCTCATTGATCAATATTTGAAATTAAAATTGATTTCATAGTAAAAGTGCTTTAAATTTGCAGACACTTTTTATAGTATAGCTTTGACACCGATTTAATAACTAATTGTTTTTTGCTTTTTTGTTTAATTTTAATTGTACTTAAATATTTTTTGGAACACCAGCACCAAAAAAGTTGCTCTACGGATCTTCAAACGCGACGAATCGGCGTTTACTATTGTCCTATAACAAAGAAGAAATCCTAAGGTATACTAATTGTCAGTGTTATTGTACACTGTAAAAAAAATCTTAACTTATTTTCTAAAAGTTTGATTCACGAGGATAGATATACTTTTTAATGGCACATTATCCGGAGTCCAAAATAATTTTTTGAGATACTTTAACTGAATCGTGTCACAAACGACATTATCTTATCTTTATATTAATTCTTTCAATTAAAACCCGAAATTATATTGAATTTTGTGTTTCGTAATTATAGACAGATTTTATCAAAATTAAATTCACGTAAATATTACGAATGATTCGTCAGTTTTGCGTTATAATACGGATATATAGTCTGATATAATGTAAACCTTACGATAAGTTTGTATTTCTTAGTATTTCGGTTTCTTAGTATAGATATTATTAAAAAGTTTAATGATTCTCTTTTTATCAAATTTTCCTGTTCCATCCTTTAACATAATTATATATAAAATTATCATTTAAAAAAAGACAAACATCAGAACAGCACGTAATTTAACTGCCAATTTGTCTTTGTTTACGGTAATCTTAATTATTATCTAATTATCAAATTCAAACAAAGGGTGACATTTAATGTCAAACTACCTTAACAGTATGTTTGTGGTACAAAAAAAATTAAATGCACGTAGAATATTTCATCTAAATAAAGTGAAGTTTCATCATGAAGCAGTACCAAACTGAAAACATCAATCGCTTCCGAAGAGCTCGCCTCGACTTTGTTTACATACACGCGGACGGTTTTTATAATTCATCAGGGGTCATTCGTCTTTTTCAAGAATATCGGTGTCTGCATTGTTGGGTAAAGAGTGTTGTGCCGCATCTTTATTCCACTTCATAACTTGACGGATTTTCCTTTCTTTTTCTTTTTGACAATCATTGTAACATTCTGACAGAGTTATAATTTGATTGTGCAAGGTAGGTGACGAAAATACAATCTTAAACCCGTGTAATATTTTCTATTTTGCTTATAACTTAAAAAAAAAAAAAAAAAAAAAAAAAAAAAAAAAAAAAAAAAAAAAAAAAAAAAAAAAAAAAAAAAAACACCAAAAACACACCCCCCGCGACCCCGACGAAACAAGAGCAGTGAAGACAAAAATATCCGACTCCAGCGACAGCGAGAGTAAGTGAAGTGAGGTGTAAGACACTGTACGCGCAGTGCTAGTGTCCATGGTGAACAGTGAGGGTATGATCGTTGTGAACCGCTCGTG
>JABFOV010000783.1:0-31874 GCA_022817685.1 Aradophagus sp. ZL-2020
ATTTTACAACTATTTCGTAAGTTTTACAACGTACAACGTAAAGTTTGATAATTACTTTGTAAGTTTTACGATTAATATTGTTAGTTCAACAAATATTTCGTAAACTTTACGACGAATTACTTAAATTTGATAAATGTTTTGTAAGTTTTACGATTAATGTCGTAAGTATTATAAATATTCTTTAAAGTTTACAATGATAGACGTCAAATTTTACAACTACATTGTAAGTTTTACTGTAATTCACTCAAATTTTACGAATATGACGTAAGTTTTACGACAAACGCAGTAAGTTTTACAAGTATTTTGTAAATTTTACGATGTAAAACGTAAAATTTGACAACTATTTCGTAAGTGTCACGAGAAATACCGTAAATTTCACAAACGTTTCGTAAAATTAACAAATATTTTGCCGCTTCATAATTTTCACGATGTGAATCTTACGAATATTTCTTCAATTTTACGATACCAAGCGTAATTTTCACCGAAATTTTTTCATTTATAATACCACATATCTGCATACGAATTCTTTCTTCTCGACTATTATCAATTTCATCAGCCAATCAGTTTACTTGTTACGCGACAATTTTTCGCCAAGCGAAAATCGGCAACCAATTCGATAAAAGATGTCAGACACTCGAGTTCAAAAATGTCATATTTTGCAAGTGACGGAACGGTCAAAAGTGTCGCGGAAGAAATGCCCCGGTGCTTTTGAATTTCTATAAAGTTGCGCGAGGAATCGGACACATCGGCATAAAAATTTGCAAGCCGGGAAAAGCAAATAGAAGCCGGGGGTACGTCGACCGAATGAAAGGAGCCGGCGACGCGGTATTTAGTTTTCCGCACGAGGGATCACGACGTCCCTTTTATTACGGCCGTGACGCGCGACGCTCCGTCGCGTCATTGTTATTGACATCTTGGCCGAGACGCTCCGTTCCGAATCGGCCGCTTTTTAAAGACCATCTAATACACTGTCTCGCATTTCATTTTCGATTCCATGGCGAGTTTCACAAACTCGTAAGTATTTTCCAATGCCGAACGATTTTTCGCATGCCTTGATTCCTAATGTTGCATTTTTAGTTGGAATTTTCGAAGTTTCAGAAAAGTGGAAAATATCGTAAACATAAAATTTGGCCATTTTAAGGCCATATAATGTGGCCATATTAAAGCAACATTATTAAGGCCACAAAAAGGCGAATGGAATATGGTCATATTAAGGCAAAAGCAGTAGGGCCAGAGAAAGATAAATGAAATATGGCCATGTTAAGGCTAGCCAAATGTTGCATTATTAAGACGGGGGTAATATGATCATTTTATGACCAATAAAACTTTCAGTAATAGACCGTGCGTTACATCTTTGGCAGAGTTCTATGAAATTCGTCAATTTTCACTGAAGTTATTAAGGCAAATCAATCTTGGCTACATTAGGACAAACGAAATTTCCCTTCAATTAATATAATATGGCCATATCAAGGCAAGTAAACAGTTAACTTATTAAGGAAACGAAAATGTGGTCATGTTAGAGCAAATAAAATTTGGCCACATTAAGGCAAACGAAATGTACCCTCATATAATACAGTATGGCCATATTAAGGCAAGTAAACAGTTGCCTTATTAAGGAAACTAAAATGTCATATTAGAGCACATAAAACTTGATCACGTTAAGGCAAACAAAATGTACCCCCAATTAATATAATATGGCCACATTAAGGCACATAAAACATGAAACCACACATTTCATGACTCATCAAAAATGAAAAATAAAAACAAAGTCATAAGATAAGAAAGACCGTTCATAATAGTTTACGTCGTTAATTATTTTCCGTAAATTCAACATCAGCAATTTTGTTTAATATCGCAGGAAAAATCTTTCACCTTCTTTCTTCTTCTTTTAAACTTTTTTTTCCTTCATATTTTTTGTTCCCTTTTTTTTTATGTTTTATGACTAAACGCAATTTAATAAGTATCATAAAATGCCTGGCCGGTTTTGGGTCGGGGAACTTTTGGCCGCGCAAGCCAACATCATGATCCCTCGTTAATGCAATCAACTTTTCTCTCTGGCGATTCTTCCGCGAGCGAACATTCTTTGAAGTTTATAAGGATTAATTGAAAGAGAATTGGTTTGTTGCTAAAGCTTTTTATTTTGGCGCACGGCGATGAAGTAAACATGCACTTCCCGGCTTTTCCACGGTTGGAAATTAATTTAGTGCGATTTAATTTGGTCGAACGGACTGACGGGCTTTCATGCACTCGAGACGAAGAAATTGACTTTTTATTATTCGGCCGTTCGAGGTCGAATCGCGCTTTAAACGCAACAATCTTTTCCATTTGAATATTCGAGCACTTTTGAACGCGCCTTTGTGAGAGTTAAATTTTTGCAAAAATGAAAAACGTTTTTTTTTTTTTTATTACGTCACTCACGTGTCGTGAAATTTTTTGAGTTTCGCATTTTGTAAAAGATGCGAAGATTTTTTTTTCTTTTCGCTGAAATCAAAGTTTAGGAAATATTGTGAATGACGTCAGAGTTCCGGAAATCTTACTCGCGTGAGGCTTTTTGTTTATAAATTTAATTACGTTGATATTTTAATTAATTGTTTTCCAACTTAGTATGAACATTGTTCATGTTTTGGAAGAAATTCAAAGTGCGCGTGATTTTAAGCAAGAAAAACGAAAATATGGGGTAATTAAATTTTACATTAAAATTTGTTAAAGATGGTTTAGTGAAATTTTGCTACGAAGTTTGAAAATGATGAAAAATTTGTAGCATTTTGGCATATTTTAATTTTTTTTTAAATTCGTTCACAATTTAAGGCTGAAAATTTTGAATATAAATAAATAAATATTTCAAGTATTAAATATAAAACTTAAATTTTTTTAATAAGCTTAAAATGAATAAAATTTGTTCAAATTGTTTTAAAATTTCATAAAAATATAATGATTTCTTTACTATCGTCATTTCCAAGTCATGAAAAAATGATTATATATATATTTTACGTGTGTACCATATATGTGTCGTATTTTAACAGATAACATACAAAACGTATTAAAAATAGCAAATTTAATAATCACAATGATAAAAGTAAAAATGTAAAAACTTTGATCATTGATTATTGATATTGATTACTTATCAGTCATCAAAGTTTTTATCTTCAATATCCAAAAAAATTTTTTTTCATATTTGGGGTAACTAATTCAACTATTGCCATAATAATGCCATAATAATGCCATAATAATAATACCTATTGTTTATGAAACGAAAAACTTTAATATCGATTACTTTAAAAATATTAAAAATAAAACATGATAAAATCAAAATCACCCTAAATAGTAAACTTGACAATTAAAATAATAAATTTCGTAATTACTACAAAACAATAGAAATCGATGGCACGAATATTTCGCGCGATAAAAAAATGTTCTCGGACGGAAAAGGCGATGAAAAATAATCTCACGTAGAAACTAAGGTAATACATTCATGAACCGCTCGAATTTCGTATTCCGCGAGAAGCAATATTTACCCCGGCCGGCCTTTATTCACAAATCGAGCCCCGCTTCACCCTCGTCTTCGGCATTCTCGCGACACTGCCGTCGCATCGACGTGTACAATAACGATCGGCTGGTTATTTTTTCAGCTTGGACGCTCGACGACTAACTACCGCGCTCGCGACTTCTAATACAACTTTTATTCCCGCCAGCCGAACGTGATTGTATTTTTTTTCTTCCTTTTCCTACCCTTTTTCAGTCATTAAACTGAAAAGGATGGTATCAGGTAACTGAAATTCGTTTTAGTATCATGTGTCTTTACTTTGTAACGTCGAACGGAAAGTAGACTTGATTCGACGTCGAAGAATTTTTCGTTTTTCCTGGAAAAAGAATGGTAGTAAGTGTCATATATATGCTGCATATGTGTAATGTATATATGTCGTGTGTATGTCATATATGTGACATACATGAAACATGACGTCCGTATGCAGCATACTTATTTCTTGAAAACTAAATATGTGCAGCCATACATGTAACATATGCCTAAATTAATGAAACATAAATACAACATAAGTGTTTTCATAAATGAAACCATATGTATGTCGCTTGATATAGGTATGAAGTATGTTAATGTGTCATAAGTAGCTATGGTTATCTAATATATACGATACATGACTACAGATGAATCACATGTATGGTACATATATGACACATACGGTACATATATGATGTATGTGGTAGGTGTATGGCACTTCAATATATGTCCATTATATATGTATAATTTGTGATGCATACTAAACTGAAATAAATATGTTCTGCCATACATGTAATATATGCCTAAATTGAGGAAACATAAATACAACATAAGTGTATCCATAAATGAAACCACATGTATGTTGCTTCATATGTGTATGAAGTATGTCAATGTATCATAAGTAGCTGTAGTTATCTGATATATATGACACATGTGGCGCACACTGTCTATATATGGATCACATACGGTACATAAGTGACATATACGGTACATATGTAATTTATATATGCCATACATATGGTACAAATGTAACACATACGTCGGGAACATAGTATGGTCATAGCACATATAAGTAGCATATTTTTAAACACATGCAACATATATGATCTCATACATTTTTTCTCATACATACCCAGGTAAAAATGGACATATATGTGACATATATGCAACATATATGTCTCATATATATTGTCATATATACATATATGTTTGCATATATGCTACAGATATAACATATGACAACCATATATAGCAACCATATATAGCATATATGTTACATATATGTCAGCCATATATGTCTGTCTATAAATTTTTACATGGTTGTTCTATACATCGCCCCAAGTATAATTTTTGACCCCTGGATTGTCGTCAATTAACTGAATCCACCCATTAAATATCCAACGTCGTTAGACTGTCTTAATTCGAAAGAACGAAATTGCGGCAAAAGGATCTAATTACTAGTCGTGGCATAATTATTTAGTTAGCGGATAATGCCACGGCAAATGTGTAATTAGGCGCGTCAGCTGACTCGCATGAAATATCACAATCGGCTGCCTGCGTCAGTATGCGTCGCAGTCGAAATCAGCGTCGTCACGTGGATTGTAATAACGCACGATTGTTTCCGACGAATCGGCCGGACAATTGACGGGGCTCGGGTTACGCGCTCGCGTAATTGCGCACTACGTTCTGTAATTATTATTTGCGATGAGTATTGACCGTGTATTAACATGCGTCGCGCGGCCTTCTGCCCGAGCCGAGAGCCCATGATCAAAAGTGGAGCCGACTTTGTCCAAGTGATTTGGCAAATGGACCGGACAAAAGGACGGTAATGTCACTTGCTCGCGATCAGATATTCAGTTATTTTGGCTCCGATGACACATCGCCCGGGCGGAGAGATTAAATCAGAGGTTTCTGGCCGAGGGCGAATATGTTTTTCGCTCGCGGCAAGGCCGGGCGACATTTCGTGCGCAAAAAACAAATTCTAAAGCCCTTTGGACGCGATCCGCCGAATGAAAACCGGATCGATTTTGCGCTGATAAGTACGTACGCGAGACCGGCCGGACATCTGAATTACATTTCCTATCGGCTTTCGGCTAACGAGGTTTGGCTGTCATCCTCGGAGGGGGTTCTTTTTCGCGAAACAAATTTGCTTGGGCGAAAAAATAAAATGGATAACGCTTCTTTGGTCATCGATCACTTCTGTTATTGGCGAAACTGAGAAAGAAATTTTATCCAACTTTCAAAATCACCATTCGATCGGCGATTTTTGAATTTGGAAATTTATCTACTTCAACCCCAGTAAAAGGTGACCAGTTTTTGACTAGTTCAAAAGAGATTCTTGCCAGATTTTGGCTAGTGTCACTAATTGAGGTATAACTTTTTAGATACTGGTTAGATACTGGCCAGTCAATACTATAGTAATTCTATCCCAGAAAAACTAGTTGTTATCTGGCCAGATACTGGCTAGTTAATAATGTAGTAATTCTTCTGGATAAAACTGACTGTTAACATACTGAATATTAAAATCTAGTGTTTTACTGACCAGTCCATCTATTGTAAAACTGTTTAGTCACTGGCCTGATACTCAATATATCCTAGTAAAATAGACATTCTACTAACTGGCAACTTAGGGCAGTGGTGAAGGCGTCTGCTTGGTGACTGTGGGGACGTGAGATCGATTCTCACCTAGAGCCGCTTTTTCAGCATCTTCCCAAGGTATTTGTGAGCTAAGTGGTGACGGTATGTCTAAAGATATTGAAGAGGCAATAAATATATTTAAAAAGAATCGTTGTATTGGTTGATTTATAATAGAGTTTATTTATTTATTTATTTATTATAATACCGAGTCTGTTATCTGTTATCTAAGCAGTTACTGGATAGATCCTCGCCAGTGACTGGTTAGTGCCTGTCTAGTAAAACTGGCTAATAACTAATGGCATACAGCATGACGATTCTAGTTGACGCTTGTCTAGATTTCTTACCCAGGCCCTGGCCAGAAAATAGTGAAAACTGGCTAGATTCACTTCAAAAACTGGTGTGAATTTTTTCTTTGGAAAATTTCATTCCCCGTGAAATACGTCTAAACTGTGCGCGAAAGGTTCTCTTTGATCGAAAGCCACTCAATGTCTGCGACAATAGTTATTCCTGATTAAAGAACAGTGGTTCTCAACCGGAAAAAAATAAATTTTTAACTACCTGCGTGAAATTCGCTTCGGTAAACAGCAACTTATTGTTTTTGCGACTACAATCACAAACGATTCCTCGGCAATGAAGTTATTCTTGGCTTAAGAGCAGGGGTTCTCAACCGGGCGGTAAATTTTTAACAAAGCAGAACTGCGCGAGCGATACCGAAAAGTTGGTCGGCCCGTTGGTGCTGTATTGTCTTTGGAAATACAATTAGTTTTTCGACAACTGTCAAATAATTACTCAAACGGCGGCCCGACGAAGAAGTTGAAATCTGAAACAACCACTTTTAATTGCTTGAGAAAAAGTTAAATTAACTTTCAGCTCGAACGAAACAGTTGTTCCTCGGCCGGCGGTGTAGTTTCTTACACATTATTATCCGCTCCAAAGCCAAACCAGCCAGATCCGCACGCATTTACTTGACTTTAATTAGGTCAGCTGTAATCCCGTAGATCTCTTTGTCTACGTGGAACGGCATTTAACATTTAGCGCTACCCGACGAAGAAAGTCGGAAATTTCATCGTCGTATTGAACAACAAATATTGTTTCAATCGCTTTTGCTCCAAGAATGATTCGCTTGCTCAATGGCTCCGAATAGGATGGTAATTCATCGTATGGTTGAAGCGATAGCTAGAGACTATGATTAGCATTCGTCCATTGTTGGCACGAATGTAATCGTAAGTGACCTCCAGTTTGAGTGATGAGGACTGCTTCATGGGGCCAATATGATGTACCGATGAATAGATTCAAATTTGAGCATACGTGACCGTTATTAGTCGATTCTGACTGTTTGAAGTCAAAGGTCATACATACAGTTGTATAAGGTGTTTCAATCACCTTTCAAGATTTTTTCAAGAAGTAAGAGTATCATTTTGAAAATACGTCTAATGAATTATGTGGTTAAAATTGAGGTCCAAATTGGTCCATTTCGATGACATTGTATTCTTTAACACTCAAAATGGGTACCCTTCGTAATTTCTCAAAAATAAACATTGTTTACAGTCTTCTAATTCATCTAATGCTAAAAAAGTCATTCAGTTCAATTGAGTCATGTGGTGAATTTCAAGAATTGTTATCATAGAGGAAAAATCTTCCATTAAAATACGTCGCAATATGTTCATTCGATAGACGCGTGCGATATCTCAATCGCCAAACTCGACTGAAATTGAACAACCGAGATACTTCGAGATCTCGATCACAACTTATCTCGAGATTCTGCGAAATTGCAATAACCTGAAGTGCGGGTGCAAAGAATCAAGATTTTAAAACAGAAGTATAGAGATATTTGGATTCGATATCTCGCATGAAATTCGAGACTCCCACGTCGAGACCACCTCGATTTTTTAGTATCTCGCACACCCCTCATCTGATCTCTCACACCCCCCTAATCGGAGTTCATCCTTTTGTTTCATACCAGGGATGAAACGATTTTGCAAAAAATTATACCCATTCGGCTCGGATATGGCTATGGTCAGAAGCATTTTCTGGTTCGATATCTCGAGATCAATCGAGATGCTTCGATATCTTCACATCAGTTGAGATACTTCGATGTCTCGATATTAATTGAGATACTTCAATATCTTCATATCAATCGAGATACTTCGGTATCTCAACATCTATCGAGATACTTCGATATCTCGACATCAATCGAGGTACTTCGGTATTTCGATATTAATCGAGATACTTCGATATCTCGATATTAATCGAGATACTTCGATATCTTCACATTAATCATTGTACATCATTGTACCTGATCTTTTTCAGACTCCAATCTTCAGAGTTAATATCAATTCAAACAGTGTACGTCCGCGTCAATATTAACGAACCAATTAAGTCGTCACCTTGCGAGCGTCCGCCGACGATGTTGGCAACAACTGAAACTATTCGCAAGCCGTTCTATCACTCGCAATGGGTTTATCAAAGGAGCAGCAAAGTAAGGGACGCGCAATAAAACTGACGGCAGGTACACGTGCCTGCGCTTAAGTTAGTTTATAAACCCTATTAAAATCCCCGTCTATGCCCTGGTACCGGCAACTCACGTAACTCCCGATAGTACGCAATCAACGAACCCCAATAAAAGCATCCCATTCGATACCAGCGCCGTATTTAATACCTCGGCCTTAATCCCCCCGTAACCGGCAAATTGGGACGCAAATGAAGAAGCGCTTCAAGGAGGTACGTCGTCTTAATCTTCAAGCTTTGGTTATAATTTGACTGGGCGTAATCTCGGAAGCGCGTAACCCCTCGCAGGGATAGGGCTTCCGGTTTAGCGAACGGGGTCAATACTTTTGTGTGGTACGAGAGAGAGAGAGAGACAGAGACAGAGATAACGAGAGAGAGAGGGTCGCACGGCCACAGCTGGGCTGCGATTATTCGACGCTGTTATACGCAAACGATTTCCTATAAAGTCGCGCGTGTAAAGGGCCGCGTGCGTATCAAAGTGTTTGAATAAGACCGGGGCGGGACCGGGCGCCGGCGCATGTCTATTTGCTGGAATTGCCACTTTAAAGCGGCCCATTATCCGTGACTTCGCCCCGGCCAGCTCGCACCGAGTGAAGCCATTAACCTGGATCGCATCAAGTCCGTCCAATAATATGGTCGAAATTAACAGCGTGCCAATTTATCTTTAAGTAAGGTCTTGATCGATTTTCTTTTCAGCACGGTCGTCGAATTTTCCGCTGAGCTTCGATTTACGACTTTTCGCGAGTTCATATTAATTTTCGACGACGTGGCCGGAGGAAACGACTGGGCAGTGCTATCAAGTTACAGTATAACCTCGAATATTGAAACGTTCATTTGATATTTGAGTAATGATGCATTTCTGGCTTATTTGAAAATAAAGGAGAGTGAATGATGTGTAAAATTTTATTTTTTCTGGTATTTTCATAATTTGGAGGTTATAACTAAGAGACTTAATTTTTTTGTAGCTAGCTTTTGCAAGTACAGTTAGAATACATATGTATACATATTGTTACGGATTTAATACTATATAAGTGTGAAGAAACGAACATCTTTAAAGTTCTCTATCTAAAAAGATCTCTATCTATCTATCTATGCAAAAAACGTTATTATTTTTTCGCGGCAAATTCAAATTGAGAACAATTTTGTTTATCAAAATTTCACAGTTAGAACTCAAAATCATTTAGCGAATTTGAAAATTAAATCAATCTTACATCAATACCAAATTTTTCACTCGAATTTATCACTTTAATAAATATATTCACAACGGTAATTGATCATAAAATTAACCAACGTCGCCTCAAACACATGATTTTATTTTCTTACGGCGATTCCTACCAAATGAGTCAGCAATACTGAGAGAAATAGATATTCAAATAGATTATCCAGATAGTCAATCCAGATAGTTAGGAAATGATTAATCATATAGTAACATGTACAGTATTTTTTTTTTTTTTTTTTGACATTTAATAACCTTAGTATTCACATTGATCATCTAGATATTTACACCGACTAACTAGATAATTGCTTTGATTAATTAGATAATGAGATGATTATTTTCTTGACTATTTACAGAAAATCTTCGACTATCTTTTCATAGTAAAATTATCAATCCAAAATAGTTAAAAGAACTATATAGATAGTTTTTTTGACTATCTATTTCTCTAAGAGAACCGTAATCCCGCAATAATATTTAATTCGACTTGAATTCGATCGATCGGCTGTTTACTCAGGCCGAGTATTTTCGTCTCAACGCATCGACAAGTTCGACCGCGAACTGACGAGTCAACAACAGTGGCCTGACGGGGAAAAAGAGGCCAACGAAATTTTTGTTCAATGGACAGTTTGCTCAGTCGAAGACCGCTTCCTGTTCCACGAGCAGCCGCTTCTCGGAACTTAATTAAATAATAACAGGGTAACTGGTACTCGCAGACATCGGACCAGCCCTGCTATGCAAATACGGTCGAAACTTACATACTCTTCAAAGGGTCCGGGACCTATCGACTAGGTTGCGGACAAGGACAAAGAGCTCGGACACGCGTATGCCGATGAATTAAATTCTACACGTGCACGTCGGAGAATTTCACGAAGGAATTAGAGACGGCTTTTTTCAATGGTGCTGTCATCTATGTTGGTTATAAATTATTTAGTATTAATTATTCAGGGAGGCGGGAAATAAGGGGGCGCCAGATCAGGAATACCGATGTCGAGCATAAACGATATTGGATCCAGCGATATGTTTCAAGATCTCGAATCAGGATGTCATTGTTCTTCTAGAGATTTCGTTTTTTGCGATATATCACATTTCTCAATTACCGAAATTCCACAAAATCTTGAAGCAAAAATTGCTCACAAAATCGTGATAGTAATCTTAAAGTATCTCAATTGATGTCGAGATATCGAAGTATCTCGATTGATGTGAAGATATCGAAGTATCTCGATTGATGTTGAGATATCGAAGTATCTTAATTGATGTCAAGATATCATAGTATCTCTATTGATGCAAAGATACCGAGTATCTCGATTGATGTCAAGATATCGAATTATCTCAATCAATGTCGAGATATCGCAGTGAATCGAGATGTCCTTATCTCTCCAAATCTCACTTGACATATTTCTGATATCATATCATCTTGATTGAGTTTAATGAATGAGATATCGCACACCCCTGAAAAAACGAGCTTCTTCGCCGCATGCGGATGTAGTTTTTATTCAGTTTTTATCCATCGAAGATTGTCCCGCCAAAAGCAGGTTAATGCACATGGAGAAAAACGAAAAAGTCGTTAGACGTAAGCGGACGATCCATTAAAATTCAATTGCACTTTTCCGTTGGTAAGAAGTAAGATGGTACTCGCGACTTTTAGAGTCTGGGGATTCTCATGCGTTGGAATACCGCGGATTAGTTTTACGTCCGACGTTAGGATTAGAGATCTGAAGAATTTAGCGGCGTTATTTTGTAGACACAATACCTAGGAGCTAATTTGACACTTGTTATTCTAGAAGTTTTTGTTTGTTTTTTTATTTTCGGCTTACAATACTGATTTTTTTAGACATTCATTGAACAAATATTTACAACTGTATAATAAAAATCTGCATATAATTTTTTGCGTACGTTAAATTTCTAACGATCTTTTTTTTCGCGGTAAATTTAAATTACAAACAATGTTGTCCATTATCAATCAATGTTACTGTTCACATTTATTTCAGCGTATTTGAAAATTCAAATTTTCAGGTTGCATTCATTTTTTTGATTATTAACAATGAGAAACCACTCTCTTTTAATTTACAGTTTCTACCTTCGTTTATAATATTCTTTTCAAGCAACTCAATTGCAAAATTATTAAAACTGATAATTGTAAGCGTCTTGTGATTCGTCCCCTCCCGCTCATTAGAGGGATTACCAGCAACATTTGGGGCACATTTAGAAGTTCGAAACTCGATTGCCCTGGAGTATCATTGCGTATATCACATTAAAATAACTCGGAAAAGGATATGGCCATTATCTCAAGACATCGCGAACTCGTTCCCACGGGATCATGCAAGGCCGAAACTCGTAGCGGAGCCAAAATAAGAGAAAAATATTTCCTCGCTGGCTGGTGGTACCGTGAGCCACTCCGAATATCACGACCAATTAAAATGTAAAATTAATTAACCCCAACGCGTCGGATTATTGTCGTAATTAAGCCATGGAAGCTAACTCGCCGCTGGTACACGAATTTTGAGGTTAGGTTTGCTGAGATAAAACCCATAAAACATCACACTTTGTTAGATCGTCAATGTTAGGGGTGTGTAATATCTCGAACGATATTAAGCCAAAATCCATTGTGTAGCAAAATCTTAGCTCATATCCAAATTTCAACATTAATCGAGACACTGCCTAATCTCGACCACAACATATATCGAGGTTTTTCCGAATTTCGATAATTGAAATTGTGGGAACTCACAAAAAATCGATATAGAAGAAAAAGAAGTATCTAAATTCAATATCTCACATGGTATTCGAAAACTCAAAACGTATTGCTAATTATCAACATCGATAACCCCGATTTTTCAGTATTCCGCATACTTCTAGTTAATATAATATATTTCGACTTGGTAAGTTTTGAAATCCCATCGACCTCTCTTTTTTCATTCGCAAATCTGTTATTGCGCGCATGACAATCCACGTGGTCGATTAGATGACTACGATAACGCAGCGCCATCTACGACCAGGATATCGCGTGCGCTCACCTAGAGACATAGATGCGGAGATAAGAGCCGGAAGAGAATGAAGCACATTCGTGCGTCGCCTTTATAAATTCTCGGGGAGTGGCGCGAGTTTTAAATGCGCATCGAATGCGTCGCCGTTGATTTCAGCGTGGCACGCGATGTTGATCGATTTTTCTCTTCTATTGATGATTCATTTTTTTGTCTCTCGAATCCAGAAATATAATGTCACGTTATTGTGTTTGGCGGACGCCCACGCTTCGCACAGTGTTCACCGAAATTCGTTACACCAATGACAAGCTTCGAAACCGGATTTATTTTCAGTTTTTATTTTACGGAACCTACACACCAAATCTCCGTGTCATCTTCGGTTAATCAACAAATTGGATTGACTGCAGCCAAATTGTATCGTCGACCGAAACATAGTTCTGATATTACACTCGCTTGATTTGGAAGCTTTATTTTTGGCCTTATCGGTGATATTACCCTGCGGTAATTTGGCTTGACGGCATTTGTCATACGCTATTCATCCGTGTAGGTGAATCCTGATATGAACTTCGCCCCTATTAGTCGTGCCTTTCTATGAATTTCGCAATCCCTTCTTATTAACTGGTCAGCTTTTTCGTTCCCTTCCATCCACGAGTGCCGGCTGAAAACTGATCACAGTGTTTTTTTCCAAGCGCATTCAGCGCCAAAGCAGCCCTCCGACGAAGGGTTGTGTAAGTGCTTCAAGAGTAGCACATTTGTCAGAACAGATCGAAACTCCTTTCCGAGCTGAGGAATCCTTACGCCCGTTCAACTTGTGTCATTCTTCAAGGTGAAACAGCAGCTGTACTTGGACGACGTAAACAAAATGGATACATTTTCGCGCGGCTCTTGTTTACGATTGCAAAATTTGTTTTTATAAATGTATTATTTCACATTTTATATCAATGATTGTATTCTTGGTCTGAAATCAATAATTTGCGATGAACGTTACGATGCACATATGTATTTGATTTTAAATTTTAACATCTCAACAACAGTCAAGGTTCGAGATATTTCGAGATCTCGATCTCAACGTACTTTGAGAAATTGCATGTAATTCGAGATCTTGAAACACATCGCTTTATCCCATATCGTTATCACTCGACATCGGTAACATCAATTTTTTAATACTTCAAAACCCCGATTTTAAAAATATTCAACTCGTTTTTAATACTTAACACTTGAAATTGACTTTTTCTTCATTTTAGTCGATAGGATTCATAGTTTTCATCATTAACATTAACAGTTTCTTTGAAAATTTCATATTATACCGAAGATGGCTTTCAAACTTGATTATAAACAGAAATCATACGCGAGTATAAATCCTATCCCTATCTATCCTCCTCCGATCTAGATCTGTGTTTTTGCAAAGTTTATAGCTTCGGCAGATCTTACCAGACTCAGTTACCAATAGTTGTTCTTTGGGAAGCTTAATTCAAGCATTTCGGTAGTTTGAATGATCGATCCGAAAGCTTTTCCAAGACTTCGTACGAAATGGACTCTGTAGCACCAGTTGCGAATCTCGGGATTTCTTTATGAAGGTTTTCCAAACAGTAGCTCACTGTCCTAATTTCCATTTTAAGCCATTAAACCACTTTGGCGTAGATAAATTTGAATGGAATGGTGGCATTAATGTATGGGATCTTTCAAGTCGCAGTAAAACTTGGCGAAAGTTTTCAAACGTTAACTTTCAAACGGCAAAACTGACTAGATTTCTGGCTTCGGGTTAAAATGAAGGGCTTTGGCGTCGCAAGATATGTATCGATCCTGCGATAAGCCAGCTCCCTCTCTTGTCCTTACCCGGCCCTATCTGTAGTTCCAGAGTCCCTCTGGTCTTAGCTAAGTTGCACCGTATTGAAGCGAATGCATTAATACCTTTTGTCATATTGCATACACTGATTTTGTCAGCATTGCTCAGTTGATGCATTGTATCGTAGATATATCTTGATCCTTCACTTTGCCACCTACGAAATCAACGTGCACGAATCATTCAGTCAATTTGCCATGCTTCACTTGACGATTTTAATGGTGATGAATCATTAGATATTTATTACGAGCTCTTTATCTCAACGCTAAAAGCATCTTATTTAGAGCATGCAATAATAAATATATATTTTAGATTGAGAACCACTGGTGAGTAATGTCGACCGGTGTTTCAGTCAAGCAATGATAAGTGTATAATGCACGTTGAGAACCATTGTTGGCCAATATATCAAGCAGGTATGCATAAAAATCTATTTCAGGTTGAGAACCACTGTCGCTCAATTTCGAGCAAAGCATTATTTCTTTATTAAATTCCCTTTAAATTAACAAAATCACTGAAATAAAAGACAGAAAAAAACATTTAAATTCCTCAGTAACTCATTTTACATCCTAAATGGTCGCATCATAATTGCAAAAACTCGATAATTCGAGACTGAAAAGCAGCAAAACCTATTTGACGAAATTTCGCTCGTCAAACATAGTACAAGAAAAGTTTCTTTCAGGATCTCTTCTTACAACTACGTCAATCTGAGACTGTTTCGTCAGTATTCAGTTCACTGTTTTGCCTGTTGACCAAAGCGCAAAGTTTGAATTTCAGTTCGAGTACGTGCAGTATGACCGCTATCACTTTGCAAGCTCATCCACTGGCAGCGCACGAGCTTCTCTTACCGTTCTTTAAAAGTTGCTTAGGAACGTCGGCTCGTATTGCTGCTTCTTGGTCGAAACAGATGAAAACAATATCGCCATTTAAGGAACGTTTCTTTGTCCTTGTTCTTTTCCAATCTTTAAGCCATATCGAATAAACGTTCTCATACTCCGCACTTTTCTCAAGTAAAGAAGCTTCCAACAGCTTCCCCAAGGTTTTTCCCAAATTTTCGATCCAGCTGTTGTGATTTCATTTCCAACGCTTATCAACTGATATTCGCGACAGAATGCGAAGTTACATTGCTTTCGTTAAAAGTTCTCCTTGGAAAACAAGTGATTTTTTTTTCTCTCTCTTATTTTCGTAGATGGGAAAATAATCTTTTCTAGGATTCAATGAATACAATTTGTGAAGTAATAAAATAATAAATTCGCTTCCGACTTTTCCCATTGTATAGTTTTACTTTTTTTGTTAGCATCGAACGGATTATTGTTTTCGAAAAAGCGATTAACTTTGGAACGAAGTCATCGAAAAAGGATCGATTGATCGGATAAAGTGGTATTGGTTTGAAAGTTTTACTTAATAAAACTCGTGCATAACTACAATTCCTCGATTCCATTCGATGGGGTTTATCTCCTTACATCGTCGATACAACTCAAAATTGTTTCGCGAAACTTCAGAGATACGAGGAACGCGGAAAAGGAATAAAAAATGTATTTTACGAGCCGACAGAAAGAAAGCTCCCTTTAAGTGCTCGAGCACGAGACGTCACGCGAAATGTGAAATCGCGGCGAACGTTATCCAAAATAATGCATCAATATGATTCTACATCCACTTTAATATTCATCATCACGTAAACGTAGGACGCACAAGGAAATCTCGGATTTCTCAAGTGAGTCAACAGGCGAGAGACGCATTAAACGTGCCGTGCGTGTATATCAGCCGGAATATGTATTTACGTGTTTGACGTGAGATTCCATCATAAGCCTCGACGCAAGGGTCCCGATAAAGGGTGCAGTATTTTAATACGATAGTATAATGCATATATAAACGATGTTTAGAGCTCAAGATAAGCCAACTCGCATTTCACAAGCTATTTCCGAACTCGCGACAGTTTTCTTCCATTCGTTTTTTTTTATTTCGGCGGGAAAAATTAAAATTGCCTCGTTTTCGACGGGATACTGCTCGATACTCGGTTCGGTCATTGCATTTTCTAGGACTTTCACGGTCATTTCGCCTGCTTCGCGGTCATTTAGCTATTTTCAAGGTAATTTTTTGACATTTTTGGTCATTTTGGCCATTTTCGGTCATTAGCAATGTTTATGCGCAATGCTTTTAACTCATTGGTTGTAGCCGTTCTTTGTAATAAGAATTGGTCATTTTTAATTTCATCATGGTCATTTTTAATTTCATCATGGTCATTTTGTAATTTGCAGAATTCTTTTCGGTTATCTTCAGAGTTTTTGCAGTCATTTTTGGTAATTTACAACATTTTAAGGGTCATTTTTGGCTCTTTGTGGTTTTTACGGGATCTTAAAATATTTTTCGGTCATTTTTTACTACTTCATTATCCTATTCTTATATTCAAAACTGATTTATACTGATTTCAACTTTTTTTTATCATTTTTCCAGTTATTTTCAACCCTTATTGTCCTTCTCAATCAATTTTAACATTTATCGGTCATTTTTTCCATTCTTCTCAAAATCTACAAACATCCACCGCTATTAGTCATTCGTTATGACTTTTAACGTCATTCGTTGAAAAAATTTAATCTCTTCGAATCCCCACTCGCTAATGAACCCAATTTGGAAATCGAACAATGAAACTCGAAGAAATAATAGCCCTCGAAAAGCCACCGATTATCGTCTTTAAAATATCACTTAACAATTTTCAGAACAATTGACCCACGCTTTGGCCAATCGACTCGAATGTTAATCATCAATAATTCACCCAAATATTTCTCTGAAACCGTCATTTCCTTATTCACTTTCAAACCATTTTTTTTAACGAAAAAATTTAAATTTTGACACACAACTTTACATTATGACGCAAAATATATAAATTTTGTCTCCGAATTCTACATTTCGATTTAAAATTCAAAATTGCGATTCAAGAGTAGTGTTCTAAGTGTAGTAGATCACTTTCGCTCTTCGACTCTTCAGTATTAATATCACTGGAAAATATCTTGAACCATCATCGAGAGGAACCAATCAACTTTCATTGTCAACTTCAAAGATACTATTATTACTTTTATTGAAATTCAGTAGCGTAGGACCTACTGTGGCTATACACCCCCATCTGGATCTTTCATTTGAGAATTACCATTCATACAAACTCGCATTCTAAATTCACAATATACGCCTGCTCCGGAAGCAAGATGCTCCCCTTTGATACCCAGTAATCCGTTAGCTATTTAGACGCTCTCGCCACGTTTTTTTCCCACCCGGCAATAGTTCTCGAAACAATCAGTCGTCGTAGTCGTTGGAAGAGCTGAAATGCAGTTGATTCGATGGCTTCCCCGCGGCTTGTATATTAGCGCTCTCGTATTAAGCTCCTAGAGTTCCACATGAGAGACATCAAAGTGGCAGGTTTATTTGTGCCAATCGGTCGCGCGTCTTTGGCGCTCGGAGCGCAGGTAATAAAACAAGATACGATTGATAAGGCATGGCAAAAAGGGGTCGTAGACTCGAAAGCTCGCTTTATTTTATTTTCGCACTTTTTATTAATTTTCATCGTTTTTCGCGAAATGTCACGGCGTGCATAAATACATCGGAGGTAAAGAAAAATAAAAAAGTGAGGATATGTGCTTATTTACTCGCACTGGTCCTCGATGTTTATATTTTTCTATATCGAAGTCCTTTAAATGAAAAGGAAGTAATAGGGCTGATTTCTTGAAAAATATATATTATTTTTATTAATAATATATAACAAGTAATTTTACCTGTCAGAAATGATTGGATGTAAATGAAGAAATTCTGACCATTCCATGATTTTCATTTTTTTCTAATCCGTACGAAAATATTGCAAGATCGACAAACATTGCCTGCGTTCAAGGTATCTTCAACTTGATATCTCATGGGGAAAAGGGGGAGGAAACGAAAGGAAAATAATTTCTACATCGACTGCATTTCGACGTCACAATTTAGCGTAACCCAATGCGAGCGCTCGTATAGTTACATCGATATTAAAATTCCAATATCAATATTTCAATATAAATACTTGCACGAATAACGTCTGCGAGCACGGCCGGCGTTTTCTCTAAATTGAATAATAGAAAACTACTTAGGAATCGATATTTCACGCGGACGCGATAAAAATAATAAAAGGCAAAAAAAGCGGCGACAGGGGCGAGGAGAAGGGCGAACGGGAAACGAGCGCTTTCCAATAATCTTCAAAACGCCTCGGCTTCATCTTTAATTAAACGCTCGGCCTTTTTCAATCTCGATCCCATTCCGCTCCGAAACTACTGTTTAGCCCCATTAAAGCTATCGTACATTTATTGGTCGCTCGTAAACACGGCACTACTCAACTTTCCACATTTTATTCGCTCGTGTTTATTGTCCCCCAAGGGCTATTATAAAGAATATTACTGTAGGAAAACTATTAAGTATTATCTCGAGTTCGAAATGGCAGTGAAAGATTGCGGGCGAAATTTCCGCCGGCGAGCCAATTAATTGCCGCGACGTTTACGAGCCGCGTCATTTTTATCTTCCCATTTGGTTATTTCGCGGAAAGACGTTCCGCTGAACTCGCTTTCAAATCATGGGGGGTAACAAAGCGAAGATAAACGGGACCGGTAAACAAAGCGAATATGTATTGTAAACAGAAATGACAACGGTGTAAACAGCGAGTCGGCTGACTCGGCGGGGATAAAGTAAGTGGAAACGTTGAGGAGGAAGAAGGTTTCTGTGGAAACGTGCCGCGAAGATGGAAATCAAATACTGTATTTGATATCAGTTCGATCGAAAAATGTGCGGAGAGTTAACAACCTTGTTTTATCAACGAATTCGAACTTGAGAAATTTGCGGGAACTATTTGTCCTAGAATCAAGATTGTTGTCAATCTGTCTACGATTTAGGAGAAAACTAAGAAGTGTAGAGGAAAGTCCTTTTCGACAATTCACAATTTTCTGTTCCGTTTGATCAAACTCGGTCGCGTGCTGCAAACGACTTAGTTGTTATCCTTTTTTAGGGGTGTGTGATATCTCGATCATAAAACTCGAGCGAGATAATTTCGACGCGCCAGACGAAGACAAGGCTATCTCAAATTTTGGTTGAAGACTATGCCATCTGAAAATTTTACATGTATTTTTAAATAGGAAATTTTTAAATGGCATAGTCTTCGACCAAAATTTGAGATAGCCTAGTCTACGTCTGCGGCGTCGATTTGATATCGTATAGATATCGAATGAGATGATGTATTTCAAGATCTCGATCCATCATGAAAACTCAACATCAATCGATATATTTCGAAATTTCGATTCATTTTAAGAACTCAGTATCAATCGAAATATTTCGAGATCTCGATTTCAAAGTAGATCAAGATTTCACGATAATTCGATAATTTGAAAGTGAGGAAATTTGGAATTTCTCATAAAATTTAACATCTCTAAATTTTTTGCTCGATTCAATATCACTTGACGTTGTCGATCTCGACTTTGAAAATAGCATAACCAATCAAAATGATAATTACTCTTAGCGAGTCGGAACGCAGATTTGAAGGTTAGATCAGTCGATGCATATTTATTAGATATTATAGTTTTTCACATCATAAATGATAGGGGTGTGCAATATCTCGATTGTCAAACTCGAGGGAGACATAGTATTCAAACAATATCATGCAAATATCCGATATTTAAAATCTCGACTCATGTGACGTAGGTCGCGACGTTAAGCGAGATACTTCGAGATCTCGATGTGAACGTGTTTCGAGATATTACGGAATTTCGATAATTCACGAGATCTTTGAAAATAAAAATAAAAATATCTCGATTCGGCGTCTCACATGACATTTGAAATCAGAAATTACGAAACATTTCGTTTGATTCAATATATCTATGACTCGACATCGATAGCTTCGATTTTTCGATAACTCGCCAACCTACGTTATTTTCCTGCGACTTAATTTCCACGTGAAATTCAAATATCACTGTTCGACCAAAGTAAACCGATCGGGTTCTAATGGAAGCGCAATTTAATACCCGAAACTAATTCCTCTTAGGTCCGATTGATTTAACTTCGCAGGTCAATTAAGGCAGCCAATTAGGGCCGAACAATCAACTTTTCAGCCCGAACGCCGACAGACGTCAAACGCGAGAATGAAAATTCGAGGAAATTTGACTCCTGACGTCGGCGCGGCCGGTCGCTGGAGCTTTTGTTTAACGAACAAAAATCGCCGGCGTGTATTTTGATTGGAAAGCGTGTTTTTCCGAGCTCGCGCCAAAGCCCATTCTGTCGCGCTCTTCCGCAACATCAAACAGCGCTTTTTCGTCACTTTGATAGCCATTATTTCGTTAACAAATTTATGGACGTAAGCATTGTGAAGCGCGAAACAATAAGCCTCGTTCATCCCTTACTCCGATGCTCGCGAGGAAAATATTTGAAAAGCACAATACCGGCGGCGGGCGTTTGCGGAGGGTTGCACAATCGACCGAAGAACGTTGTTGCGTGAACCGTTTTCTTTTTTTTTTTCCTTCTTTCTCTTTTTTTCTACCCCGACGAAATATGTTTCAACCGAAGTATTATTGAATTGTAGACTTTCGCTGTCTGTCTTTTGTTTGTTTTCTCCTCGTTTTCTTTTCGCACTTCGTTTTCCCCTTTCCGGATGGTCGAATCGGAAATTTATGATTGAAAGTAATACTGCTAGACGGTTTTTAAAATTGCGTACACCTTTGGAATTAACTTGTTTCCTGCACGGAGAAATATATAGAAGACTTGTATTTTTTTAATTTTACGAAGGTAGACCCATCACAATATACATATATATGTAGTGTAGTTTTATTTATTCAAGAGGATGATCAATTGAATTGTAAAGTTCGAACTTCAAAATTGGCGCCAAAACCATGATAATGTAACTTAGATGAAAATAATAAATAAAAATGAAGGACAATGAGAAAGCATCGATTGCTCGTTGAATTTACTTTAATTTCATTTCAATTAATTAAATTTTTGAATGAAATTTGCCGAGAAAACTTCTAAGAGAAAATTTTCGAACTGAATTTTATCTTGAAAATCAATTATTTTATTTTAAATTGAAGAAGAGTTAAGATAGAATTAATTCGTTCTTTTCACTGTTAACCTTTAATTAAAAAAAATTGAAAATAAAAGAAACACCAAACAAATAAAAGCAAGTGAAAATGAACACGCGAATACATCGCGAACCGAAATTTATTTATTTTGATCGTCCTGCATTGAATAACGATAAAGATATAATCTTCGTCGCTATTTTGAAATTGCATTTTCCGTACAAATAATTTCGCCTCTCCGCTATTAATCCACTTCGATAAATTTTCGATGACTACCAATCAAATATAATCGCGGTGACTCGTTGCAAAGAAACAAGACTAGCGGAATAAATTTAATGCAAACTAGAGTTGTAGCGGGGTATAAACGGGAATGCGACAGAAAAAGCGCGAACACATATTTTTAATTGAAATGAACGTTAAATTGCGAAATGCCATTTTCTGGAAATTGCACATCATAATGCAACGAATTGTGCACTTTCTGCGCGCAAAAAAGATTTTCCGTCTTCCCTTAATCCGCAGCGACCTCTATATTGCGTTAAAAAAAAAAATGCATTCATTCTCTCTTTTGCACATTACCCCCCCCCCCCCCCCGTTTTGAAAACAAAACAATCATTTCCATTTTTTTCAATATTTGGATTCATTTCGAAATCTCTCGAATTTTTGAGATCGCGATATCGAAGGTTATTCGAGTTAATTTAAAAACGCGGAAACTTCCTAAGAACCGAATTCTTGGAAAAAGTTAATACATCTTAATTTGGGATATCGCGTGAAATTCGATGTCTCGAAATATATTATTTGATCCATTAACATCGATAACTTCGATTCTTCGATATTTCGCACACCCCTGCAATTTACATCATTATCAATCGGAAACTCGCAAAAAATGCATTCAGTCGCTTTTTTGCATATTACCCCCTCCCGTTTTGATGATAAAACAATGATAATGATATATATTTCACGTGTTCTAATGCAATCTGTTATATTCTTCCTCGTTGATCGCTACGTGACAAACGTTTTTTTATCTGCACAAGCTACTTATTCGTCGGAGCGCAAATACCTTACTTTTCTCATTAGCGTTAATTGAAATATCTTTTGAACGTCGACGCGAGATTAAAGGTTGCCGTTTCTTGCTTGTCAGTGTTATAAATATCGTTTATTTGAAATGCATGTAAACTTTATTAAACGTTTAATTAGAAAGCATTTCTCGCTGGGAATTTGATGCATTTTTTAATACAATGCCACGTTCCGACGATTTCGTTTGCGAAACTGAATAAATAGAAATTTATTATTAATTGTGATTGTGATGAATGAAAATCATGTTTATCTTAATTTTAGTTTAATTTGAATGTAACTTTCATTGAGTGATGTTTTTGTTGTTACAGGTAAGATTCTTCAACAAATATCGAGTTAACCTATAATAAATGAGGAATCGCGATTTGCAAGGTATTCATTCAGTTATTATCACCGTATTTACTTGAATTAACTTATCAGTTTCAGAGTTTTTGTTATACTGTTAAAAAGTCTTCGAAGTTTTTAAAATTGCGAAATTTTTATTTTATCTTGTGCATGTTTCGAAATTGAATTTTTTCGCGGTGAAAATACAAAAAAAGTAAAAACGCAGTTAACTTAGGGGTGAGCGATATCTCGATCGTCGGATTTGAACGAAATCTTTCGAGATCTCGATATCAAATGTAGATTTCGAGGGTTTTCAATAATTTAAAAACGCGGAAACTCCCTGAGAACCGAATTCTTGGAAAAAATGAATTTATTTTAATTTGGGATATCGCGTAAAAATTCGATATCTCGAAATGTATTACTTGATCCATTAACATTATGATTCGACATCGACAACATTGATATCTCGATATGTCGCACACCCCTGAAATTTGCATCATTATCAACCGGATTAAAAAGTTTATTGTCTTCAATTTTTTTGCGGAATTGGTAAAGTACATTGAAATATTAATGGGTTTTCGATCATTTAAACATGCGGAAACTCGTAAAAAAATCGAGAATTAAGAAAAGAAAAATAAAAATATCTCAATTCAGGATCTCGCGTCAAACTCGAGATCTCGAAATATATCGCTTGCTCTATTATTATTATAGATCAGCGTCGACAACTTCGATTTCTTGATATGTCGCATACCCCTGAAATTTTCATCATTATCAATCGTATTAAAAAGTGTATTTCTCGCTTAATTTTTTTGGCGGGATTCAAGTCGACATTCAAATTGACTAATCTGAATTATTCTCATTATTTTCCGCGATATAATTTATAAATGACGGATACGTGAAATATAAATCCGAGGATTATTTATCATCGAAACTAAGCCACTCAATAAAATTCATTAACCTAGTTCGACTTTTCTTTTGATTATAATTCGGGACGAAGAATCAATATTGACGCAACAGCAAAGTATGATAACATTATCCCGCGTAAGTCACGTAAAAAGGATAAAATCACCCCCCTTCGCGACCCCGATCCCTTCAAGGTTGCCTTTTAATCCAACACTTTCCGCCCCCTTTTTTCATCATGGTAACTTTATCTTTGACTATATTCATCTCAACGTCGCGCACCGCGTCACTTGACGGGTTCGAAGAAGCGCGTCGTTCCTTTGTGAAAATTGCGAGTATTGAAGTACGTAATATTCGTAGCTCATTGAAGAAACGATGATAAAGGGGACTTATCGGTCGCTAAGTCTTGGCAAATTTTTGTAAAATTGCGTTTCTGTTTCATTTTTCTTTTTTTTTTTTCATCTTTTTATTCTTTGTATTATATCTTACGAGGATTTTTCCCGATATTTTTTTTTCAAGATTTATTCAATATTTTGAAAAGGAGGAAATTATTTTGGGATTAAAAATTTATAGATTATTAATACGTACGAAAATATGGAAAATATATCTACAAATATTCAGCAGAAAATAACGTGAAATGACATTAATTAATTTTCATTGCCACACTATTATTTATTTTATATATTTATATTGTATATATTCATATTTTATATAAATGTTATATTAATATAAATTTTATATGCTAAATAAACGATTTTGTTTATTTTTCGAAGCATTTATAATTTTTGTTTTAAATATAATAATGAATTTAAATTTGTTTTATCTACGCAGTTTCCGTTCCGTCCGATTAATAAAATATCTTCATTCGTTTGTTGATCATCAAATTTATTCATTATACTATTTTGATTTTAATTTTAATTTCGATGAGTACTTGGAGTAGGAATTGCAATTAATAAAGACTTAAATTTTAGAAAACAAATTCCCGTTAAAACGGTCGGTAAGTCTCCTCGAAACAGATTGCAAACATCCAAACGTTCATGTTTCCACGAAAAATAATAAATACTAACGAGCAAAATGTAAATTATCTCAAAAGTATTGAACTTAATATTAATATGCTAATATGTTAATGATATTTATAATAATAATAATTTACTTATTACTGTTTATTTATATTTATTGAAACAATATCTCCAACAAAATTGGAAATGCTGAAAGTGGATATTTATGACTCGAGCAAATTCATAAATTTCGAAAGTTGCTTTGTCTTTGTCTTTCCCAAGTGTGTAATATAGAAGGCAACTGTAATCTGCTTATTTACGAGAACGCCGAATCGACGAATGTGTTTCAATAATATTATCACAAAGAGCTGAATATTGCAACGGCGGGCTTCCCAAACAGGAATAACAAATTGGAAGAAGATTGACGAATTCATCAGCGAGTCGTCCATTTTTCGATCGTTTCGATCGGATTTGGGGACGTGTAAAATGGCGCGAAAATCATTGCTCTCGAGCCAGTAATATTTCAGGTCCCTCGGTTTGATTTATAAATGTAAATACCCCATTGAGAAACGAAATTGAGACATTATCTTAGTTTAGTTTAGTTTAGCTTCGAAATTCGATTAGCAATTTCCTAATTTTTGAGTAATTCAACAATTGTTCTCGTTACAGTATTGGATTTTCACGAATAAATAATAAATAAATAATAAATGGAAATAATGAATAAAGAAATAATATTAAATAATAATAAACAAAAGTAATAAGTCAATAATAAATATATGTATAATAAATAATTCTGCGAAAGTTTAAATCAAGAAAGTTTATTTTTGGGGAGATCTAATTTCGGGAATAATTGATGTTAGGATCAATTAAGTTTGGAAAAAATTATTGCAGAGTAAACCAATTCTGGGTAAGATTAATTTGGAGAATAATTATTTTGAGGGAAACTTATTTCGGAAAAAAATTAATTCTTGGTAAAAAACAGTTCCAGGAATATTCAATGTATTGTCAAGTCATTTAAAAACGAATAATTTCGAATTAAACTGATTTCGGGAAGGACATTTCTGGAGAACATCAGTTACAAGAATAATTAATTTAGAATTAAATCATCAGGAATAAATAATTTTTGGGTAAATCAATTCAACATTTTGGATAAATCAATTTAACACTTCTAAGTGAACCAGGGATGGGCGATTAATTTGCAATTGATCGAACAATCGATTGTTCGTTGCGATTAATCGAGAAATCGATTAATTTAAACAATTTTTCAAAACGGTCTTACATTTGTCTGAGTAAATACATTTTTTCTTAATTTTTTTATTTTTGCTCGTTGGAACAACTGTAATAACTAATAAATAATTGTAGATGGGTATTATCTTTTCTTTTTGTCGGCAAACTTGCATAAATAAAAGAAGGAGACAAAGCCGTTTATAGTTATTCCTTATTTATTTTTGTTACTTTTCTTATTGAAAATTGTCATATAAATTCAATCGACTATTCTCTTGCGAGTAATCGAATATTATTAATCGCATCTCATGATTTCGATTGATCGAAATGTCTTAAATAATCGCTCATCCCTAGACTGAACTAATTTTGAGAACGATCAAATTTAGGGTAAACCAACTCCGGCGACGATTCCCCAAATTACTAATTCCGTGTAAAACCTATTTCCCTGATTCACACCAAAAAAGATAAATTTGAAAATAAAAACTAATTCTAGAGAAAAGCACCGACCCCAAAAAAACTCAGTTCCAAAAATTCGCAGAAAAAGTTAACCGCGCGACAAATTAACGAGCGAACGTGCAATTCGGCACGGAATTAGTCGCGATGACACTCTATGGCCTATAGAATTCGCCATGCATATTCCCGAACACTTTCACGAAAGGTTTTTCGTCGAGAGGTCAGCGCGACGGTATTAGGCTTGAAAAAAACCGCGCTCGCTCGTGTAATCAGCGCGAGTGGCGCTGCGACAAATTGAAAGTAAGCTTTTATCCATTAATGTAAAATGTAATCTCATCGCAGGCACATTTGCGCGTCATCTTGTTCGTCCTTTTTTTTCCACCCCCTCCCCCCCCTCTCCGTTCCCTACATCCCGTCCTCCCGTTTGATTTGACCCCGCGCGCGGACGTCACTTGCGATGTTTTCTTTGACGTTTTGCACAGTGGATATTAAAATTTTGATAACGCCGCCGGACGAGCGATTAAAATTAATGGCCTTTCGCAGCCGAACGAATTCGGTTTGCAAAGTCGCCGCGACCCGTCGTTCATTTTAAAGCGCGCGAATTCGAAGTCAATTTGACGCGCGAAAAATGTTTGCCAATGTTTCGGGTAGTAAATAGCAGGCGAATCGTCAAAGGGCCGGAAATAAATTATTTGATGGAGGTTTTCAAATTAATTATAGAGGAACGTTTGTTTAACTTGGTCGAAATTAAGTATATTTATTATGTAGATATTAATTCATGTTAATATAAAAATTGTATATATTTTAGCAATAAAGATACAAAAAATTTAGCTGTTATTGAAAAACGTTATTGCATTTGTCCTTATTTATCTTTATATTTCAATATTTTAGTATAGCATACTCAGTTGTGTGACATAAAAAACTCGATTCTACTTTTCTTTGAACAAAAATGTTGATTTTGATATTAAAGCAAATGTTTTAACGATGTAATTTATTTTCACAAAAATATTCGGTGAAATATGTATTTATAAAATAAAAAAAAAATGAGAAATATCGTCAACTTGTATTTTTTAAATTCGTTGCGAAATAAAGCATTTGTGGCGGCATTACATACGTTTCGAAAGATCAAAGATAAAGAAACGTTACACAACGCTGTCACAGTCGCGAATGAATTACAATTTGTCTTTTGTAAAATTTAACTCGCCGAGTGGAAGAGAAAACTATAGCTTACAAAAATGAATATTTAATTTATAAAGAGACAAAAGAAAGACGGAAGCAGATAAAAATAGCAAACGTTTACCACGTTTGAAATGTAGTATTTGTTTGTCAGAAACAGTGCAACACATTTAACTCCGTAATAAAAAAAAG
This sequence comes from Aradophagus sp. ZL-2020, assembly GCA_022817685.1. NCBI lineage: Eukaryota > Metazoa > Arthropoda > Insecta > Hymenoptera > Scelionidae > Aradophagus > Aradophagus sp. ZL-2020. Next base: position 28,099 of record JABFOV010000783.1, read on the forward strand.
TTTTTTAATTATGAATAATTATATCTTACTAAAAAGAATATTAATTGAAAATTCATTTCCATGAAAATGATTATATATCAATAAAAATTGAATACATATATATTTTATACTTAAACTATCATGGATTAACAAATAATCATGCGAAACGATTTCAAACCAATTTCATTGTAAACATTATTTCTCGCCAAATTAAAAAATTTTGAGGTTATGATTTTGTTAAGGGGGAGTTGGAAGGATGTCGCGGTAGATGACGAAATTTGAATTTCAAAATTGGCGCCATATTGTCAGTTATATAAAAATAAAGAACAGTGGGAGCAGATTGCTTATTTACTAAAATTTTTAGGTTAGTTGAACCGTATTAGAAACTATGACAACGTTCGTACATAAAATATACAATTTTAAGAAAATTTATACTACAATCCGTCATTTATCTCCATTTTTAACCTCAAATTCAATTATTATATTAAACAATAAGAAATACTGTAGTGTCGGTAATACAGAGATCTTCCGCAATTTTTCAATATATCATCGCAACACTCAGAAAAATATCCTTTTGAAGGAAAATTCGCCGTTTTGTTACAAAGGATTCCTTTTACTTGAAAATGGATTATTTTGATGCAAAAAGAATCCTTTTACTTCAATCCAAATTTTGAGGACATTTTTCTCAGTGAAGTTTATTGTCCTTGTAGAACGCTAACACGCAATGTCGAAGTTGCATAGCATATTAGTAACCTCGTCGACCACCGTAATATTTAGAGGTTACTGGAATAGCAAATGACCATAAGCATAAGGGGATTGCGGCTGTCTGCTGCTTCCACCACTTGAACGTCTACGTCTTGCGCGCTCCACCGGAGCATCCCGAAACATTGCTGCGCAGTTCTTGAGAACATCAGAATTAATATTACTTTATGGCGTGGTAATCACAAGATACATTTTGGATGAGCTTAACGAGATTTCCCCGTCTTCATTCGACAAGGACAATCCGTGTTAATATTAATCATTACCTGAAAAGATGTCGGTTTTACTACTTATTCAAACGAAAACGTTGTAAGCACAAAGGTTTATTGACGAAAATGCAATTTTTTTGTGACGCCATTAGTTTAAACTGTAATTTCTTCGCGATATGCTCAACGGATATTTTTAAGGCGCGAAATTTAAATATTAGAATTGACGTCATTATTTTAAATTGCAGTTTCTTCATTATATGCTTAACGGTTATTTTTATGGCGTGAAATTCAAATATTTGAATTTGAAGGTATTGCAATTTATAATCGATAACGATGAATGAACAATTTATTAAATTGTGTAAAAGTATATAAAATGAAAATAAATGTTTCGATTGTATAAATATTCTGATTTGTAAATAAAAAATATATCGTCAAGTTCGCACTAATTTTGCGATGCCATGATTTTAAACCGTAGTTTCTTGATAACGTGCTTAACGGAAATTTTGATGGCGCGAAATTCGAATACTTGAATTTAAAATCGTTCGGTTCATCGCAGATATCAACAAACGAATCATCGAATTGCATTTCTAACGAAGTAATAATAGAAACATAAAGAAACGGTGTGATTTTATCACGACTTTAAACTCAAGTTAAACAAAGATTAGAGCCGAATGATTGAAAATTGAATGATAATCCGTTCTATCGACTGGAAATAAAATTTTTTGTAACGTTCATAAATTGTTTCCAACTTTTTACGAGCTTTTAAGCTTGTGAGTTTGTAAGACTCGCAATGTGCTTTACGTCCGAAAATTTGTTGAAAGAGTTTAAACAGCTATTAAGACCTAAAAACGTTTTCATCGCGAAAAATTTACGCGAGATTTAATTTTTTGCGAATCATTTATAACAATTCAATGTAACTTTCCAACATATTAATTTAAATATTCCGAAAATATCATTTTAATTTGCGTCTGCTGAATACCTTTGGGAATGGTCTAATTAGTATTCTCACTTGACCTTTCGGCTAAAATACACGGGGAAAAGGAAATATTTTGTCAGACGACATTGAACGGTCTATTAAATGCTCGAATTAATTAATTTTTATTTATTATTTTTTATTATTATTATTACTATTATTATTATTTTTGAATTTTTTTCTTCGTTTATAAAAATACGTAATACATGATTTTATATTCAAATACGATACTTAAATTTACTGGTCAATAATCACGAAAATAAATTAGATTAGCAATTCGCAGATACTCCGACACGCGAATCTGTGTTAATTATGCATAAATCATTAGTACGATTAGTTGTTACACGTCCCATTTCAACTTTTTACAATTAATAATTTACGCAACAATTGATGACATTTACATTGAAAATACGTGGCACTCAATTACCAAATCCACTAATTGCTTTCAATCACACGACATTCAATCAAAAACATGTGATTGTAATTATTTGCAATTCTGAATATTACTACTATTAAATAAAAGTAAACTTCTTAGTATAAATAAATAACTTTTATAATATTTTTTTACGAATCATATATGGTGTATAAAAATATATATAGAGTGTTTTAATGAAAAGACAATTTCAATATGATTTAATTAATTTAGCTTTGATCCAGCTTAAGAAATTTAAAAAAGAATTTCGAAAGTTTGAAATTTTGACTTGTCCAAGTTTGTAACGTCTCTCATTTAAGTCCTTCAACGTCGTTAAAAAGATGAAGAAGGAGAAAAGAAAAATGGGCGAAATAAAAGTCACGCCGTTAATAAATTTCAAATTAAATGTTTAATTGATGGAATTGTTATGAAAAAGTTTTAAATTGATTAAAAGCGCGACGCGACGAGAGTGCGGAGCTAATCGAGACAGTTTTCGAGTTGATTGAAGGGATGTTTCTTGGCCGAAACGTTTCGCGCAATACGGCCACGTTGGGATCAATCAAATAACATTTAATAATAACGCATTAACTTTTCACCGTGACTGGCAACTTATTATTAACTCGACAAATTCCTTCGCACATCGGCTCACGGCAATAATCTCTTTGACGTGAAGTTGTGCGTGTAATCGGTGCTCGAAACGGGAAACAAAACAGGCGTTTGGAATTTTCGTTGAGCGCTGTTAAAGTTGCGCAATAACGGCGGTGTGTTGGTACTCGCGAATCGGAGGCGAATGTCTTAATTACAAATTAATTACGATTGGTGAAAGAAGGCTTACGAGTGAACTCGAAACGGCTCAAGTTTTGAAAAATGTCATTATAGTGTTAATCTATTAATAGTATATTATCAATATATTAATAGTATATTTTTAATATATGAATACTATATTATCAACATACTGTCATAATGTTAAGAAAATATCAATATATTGACAATACACTAACAACGTTTTGAAAATTGAGATATATGTTTCCAGTTCGGAATATATTATCAATATAATATCAACATATTTATAAATATTTTTTAATTACTATAAAAATATTAACAGTCCGACAATTGCTTGCGATAGCTTAATGGTTAGGATATAATGAAATCATTCGTTAGGTCGTGAGTTCGATTCCTCAGCATTTCAGTTTTTTCAAACCGATATTTAATGTTAAAATACAAACTACGGTTAAAGATAAAATTAAATATTCTTTTTTACAAACACATAATAATAGAAAAAAAATTTATATGTAAAATAACGAAATTCATTTCAATATATCAACCATTTACTGTTGGAAAGTCACGAATCGTCACTTGGACCCTAATGTCTTATCAGTAGTGGGGGAACCTTCCAGCAGTAAATGGTTAAGAGTACACTAACACTATATTGATAATATACTAT
>JABFOV010000784.1:0-31867 GCA_022817685.1 Aradophagus sp. ZL-2020
CTATAATACTTATTGTTTTGCGCGTGACAAAAACTGTAAAATTATCGCTGAGTTACGTAGTTTGATGAAACTCGTAATGTCGTTTACGACACTTGCTGATTAGTTCCTGTTTTTTGTTTTTATTTATTTTATTTTTTTTTTTTTTTTTACTTATATTGTAAAACACAAGACAAAAGGAAATTAAAAAAATAGTATTGCTATAATTTTAATGGTATTTTTCTAATTGTACAATGATTATGATAAAGAAGAGATTTTTTCGTTCTTTTTTTCTCGAGTTGAAACACTGACTCAATAAAGATAAAAATGTGTTGAAGGGATTACCTTTTGTTTTGAAGTAGTTCTCGAAATAAAAAAAAAAAACATTGAAACAGACATTTTTTACAATTCTCGTTGGCGAAACGTTTTATCATACACGAGGATAATCTGAATGCAACATTGTGTAAATCGCGTTTTATCATTTAATGCATGGAAATACGATTGAAGATTGTCGAACCTCGGAGGGCAGTCTACCGAAATTGCGCCGCTTTATTTTACAGTTCTTCGAGAGAATTTAGGACAATGCTATTAACGGCCCGGGTTTTCGAACTAAGCGATAGCCAGTTGCGCAAAGTTACACATCAACAAACATGCGAATCGGTTGAGATCCACCTGGAAAATTGTTGCTGCTGATACAATTTTTTATTTAGACCAATAATAATAATAATTGCACGTTGAATGATTATATTTTTTACCTTCGGTGAAAATATCAAATTTTTTTTTCAAATTAGAAATTTAGATGATTCGTGGAATGGACTGGTTCAATGAACAAATTAATTTATAATATTTTGTTGCAACTTTTTAGAGGAATTGATCGATTTATTCCTTTGTCGCTGTACAATTCATCAAATATATTTTCACAATTTTTATCTCTGACTTAATGTCTATTTGAACATGATCACAATTACCATTTTTAGTCATTATTATTGCGGTATTTTATCTATGCTCAGGATTGAATATTTCTAATCTTTTATGTTTAACTGTCGAGTATATTTATTACTTGGTTGCAAGTTAAATGGATTACTCTGAACTGCGATTCAAGAATCACGAGTTACAAGTTACATGTGTAACTCGCAACTCCTCGATTGCAAAGTTACAAGTTTCACAATTGCATTCAGTTAAATAATGTAACTCAATTATACTCATGCCTGAACATGTCATCCGATTTCTATGTACCGTATAACATTACGTACAACATTAACAAATTTGAATATATTTCATTTACAATTTAAATTGTATATTTAAATAATAAATGTAGCCATTCTGCGTGCAGGGAATTTCCAATGCTCTTGTGGTTGATCTGTCAGTGTGTTATATTCACCCGACTGTTCATACCAACCACAACGATAAACATTATGTTACTTATTTTTACTGCCGGCAATTTTTCACAGAAACATGTGAATAGTTTTAATGTCATTGCTACATATCATCTTACTGAAGCAAATAATTCGAATTAGTTTATGCGTGAGCATTTCTTCGCAAAACGATCACAACAAAAATTATTGATTAAAATGTTTTTATCATGTCAATCATTGCAAATTTTGTTTGTTAATGAATATAACAAAAAAAAACAAAGTTATATTATATTAATTGAAATGATTATACGTCTAATGATCAACCATAAGTCGTTACTGATATTTTATTTCAACTCAACCAAATGACACGTTATGATTAGTTAATCAGATTATTAATATTTATTGTAACCTATAAACAAGTTACATCAATTGATCATAATTAAGTGGGGAAAATTATTACAAACTTTCTACGGTGCGATCCAAGTTAGCCGTTTTCTATTACTATTTGTATCGGCGAAGCCTTTAATAAACCATGTTGTGTCAGTTACTATGGGTACTTGGCCAGTCCTCTTCGAGTCTGTAATTATCATCTCAACTACGACAGTTATTAAGAGCCATCCATAAGGCCGCCCTAATAATCATACCGTTCACAAAGCGAATCTAAGTTTGTAATAATATTTCGCCATTTGCAACGGGTACCCCATTAATTCGCATCTAAAAGCTGATACGATACATCGCAATATTTTAATTAATCATCGATATTTTAATTATGCTGTACGTTGAACCAAATGTTACGTTGCCAAAGTTTCCGGACGAATGTTGAAAATTTTCCGCATTATCATTCATAAATTTTTCTTTAACGTCCGCTTTATCTCCGTAGAATTCACGTTTAATGGATATTTGCAATATAATTAAATTGCGACAATTTTTAACGGTGGTTCGCAGCTTCGTAAAAATCGTAATCATTTAAAGTTATCTCGTTGTAGAATCGCACGTAGAAGTCACAATTCAAATTGCTATAAAAGCGGTGTACGTTTTATCGCGAAGATTTTATTGCGAGTAGTAATACATTTTTCAAACGGCGGATAATTTCTGATTCGTCGTATCGGTCGACAGCGATTGCGAAGCCATGATGAAATTTCATTAATAATGCCGAAGGAAGCTTGCGGTAATTCATTTTGCAGTGCTCGTTTATTCTCTGCAATATGTAAATATCTTTCGGCGATATTAAGCACGATTCCAGTATACATTATACATTTATGTAGCAAAAAGACTAGGTTACCAGCGTTCTGTCCCATTTTCCTTGTGCATTTACCTTATTGATATTAAAGAAATGAGTTTACGTACAGTCACTTGTGTCTTTATCGCACCACCATATTTTTATGTAGTTTTTCTTCACCTTTTATACCTCTATTCGTATTTAATGCAGCGCAACAATTGTTGCAAGAAAACTGAAAAATTTACTACTTTCAAAGATGTGCATAAATGATATTCCATGTACAACGAATTTTTAGATATTATAAAATTATATATACTTGTTTAATTATAATGTAGAGTTTCTTCCACTTGACAATATCATAACAATTTAAATTTATTTAGAATTGTATTGTATCTTATTCACTGGTTAGCCAGCTGTCGGTTATGGCGTTAATTGACGTCATTTGATCCTTATGTCATCAATCTAATTATAGTAGAATTCATTTGTTTAACATAGTCTGCAACGAGTATCTAAAAATATTTAAAATCAAGCAAAACGTGACCCAGTCTTGGCCCGACGGTCACTGAACAAGCCTCTGCCTTATACACGTACGTCACTGTGACTGGAGTAAAAACAATCGTAAAACTTTCTAACACGCTTTTCAATCAGAAAGTTTATAATGAATCGTAACGTTGATCATTGACAATAATCGAACATTCAATTAAACTTCAGCAAGGCGAACTCAACTTCTTGGTCGGGCAATTAAGTTAAAATTTTAATTAAAACCCCGGCGCTGAAAATATGAAATGGAAAGAAATTACGAGCACGTATACTTTAATCACCGGCAAATCGTTCAGATTGCGACCAATCAAAGAGCTTTTCAATCAACCCAAATGCAAACATTTGCCATCAAATATTTGCCAGCAAAGAAAAAGGCCGTATTTACGATCTCGAGGAAGTCCGGCAAATACGTTCGTTACCAAAAATGCTTGCTCAGATACGTGCACGCTCACTCCTTTATAAACAGTTCGTCGACGTGCAATATCGCTGCTTCTGGTGCGCTGCTGTGTTATTTGCGCGCAACCGACACATACTAAATGAATACGCAGACGCGCAATCCAAAACTAAACGAGAAGATACAATTGGCCCAATGTCGGAGAAACATTGGCTGACTGACTCTAGTAAAAAATTGATGTTGAGGTAAAAATTGACTTAAACGGAGCGAATATAGTATCACGTATGTTGCCAATTCTGTTCAAAAAAATAAATAAATAAAAAACATCACCCCTAATGGATTAATTAATATACATGTGTATATTGGCCCCAAGATGGGACTAATTTTATTTGCTTCAACCCGATCAGTATATCTACCTGATTAATATTTCAAGTTCGGCAATATGTGCGCGGCCTTGTTTGTACGAGTGTTTAAAAAACAACTGGCGGAAAACGAAATCGAGATGACAGGTGAAGAGAAGTGCGAGAATTTCGCAAGACAACGGGTGCCAGTGCATTTCAAAAGACGCAGCTCTTGAAAATGCAGTGGAATCTTACAATACGGGCCCGTCTTTGTATGCGATTCACGTTATATTGTCATTGCCGTGCGAGCGTACGTGCATTGTGGCAAAACATTTCAGCGTTTCGCTCATGATGAACTGCCGAGAGCAGTGCTGTGACGCATGACAGCCGCTCACCTTTTCATGCAAATTCCGACCGAATATAATGTTGTATCGAAAATGAGCGCGATTCTCGCGAATCCACACATTTATTATTATTTCGTTTACTAGGCAACATTACAGGAAGCGCCGTATCTTGATCTATGGCAATATTACACAAATTCACCGTTTGCGAACCGACGTTAGTATTAGTCGGTGGAAATACTAATACATCAGTATATGAATATAGTATATATAAATAGTGTACTATTGTTGGTCTAGTATACAATTTACATCTGTGATGAATCGCGTTTATAAATCATTCAATTTACTGAATGCGGTGTTGAATGGAAAAATTTCATTTTTTAACTTGGTTTTATAATGAAAATTAAATTACTGATTTGTTTCGAAAAGTAATTTACTTTTATATACTTTTGACATTACGTTTTTTCATTTATAATTCTATATAAAAACGTATGAACACTACTTGATACAGGATTATAATTTTTATAATTTTTCTTAATGTTCTAGATACTTTCTGGGAACATGAGTCAACGGACGGAGATTATAGGGTAATGTACTATATTACTTATTAATATATCATTTGTGTATAATTGTAATTCATCAACAGTTTGATATCTTGAGATATACATTCCTGTAATACCGATTTGACATACGAATCATTCAAACAACTCGATTGCAACAGTAGAATGGACATATCACAGTTTCTGTAATGAAATTGAATTGCTCTAGTCAAATTTATACTTACACGGGAAAACACGGAACTAATTATAATGACAAATTCGTTACATACCAAAAATAAATTCGTTAGCAGTCGTTATAGAAGTTATTGTACAAGACACCAAAAAGACATTTGTTTTTTTAATATAGTGATAATTTAAATATTCTCATTTTATAACGTTACGGTAATCAGAAAACTTCTCAATGATGGTCTGGTTTTGAACATTTTTTATTGAATTATCAAATATATCTTCCTTTCTTTTCTACAACCTTCGTTAAAATGAAGGACGAAAGTATATTTCACCGACAAAATACATCGCTGTCGCAGAATTATATTCGACTCAATGCGCGGCGCTTATCTTATAAATGCCACTTTTTTACACCCGAGTTTTACGAACTCGTAAAACAGAACGATGTAGATTGGATGGACTTCGAATAAGTCCGCGCGAAAAGCTATAAAGCCGTGAAATCTTTCGCCGAATAAATCGAGCCATTCTCGCCTAATGCATGATTTAACGTACTAAATGCCTCTTTGGTGAGGCTAAATGTAATTTTTATTCCACGCGCAATATAAAAATGACAATAAAAAAAATGCACAACGTTTTATACAAAGGTTGAGTTAATTGCCATTTTAAATACAAACAAACGACGTTTTTGTAATGGGAATGACTTTAAAGACACACTGTATGATAATGAAATTACAACTGTTTGGGTTGAAAATAATTGTTTGATGATTTTTATATGTTCGGATTAATATCTTCTCTTTCTTTTAAATATATTTAAGTAATATACTTGAATAATATTATTACTTTTAAAACTTGATTTTACTCGAAATAAAATTTGACAAGAAATTATAGATTTTTACGATGCATTTTAAAATTAACGTTTCAAAATTTCTAAATTTAAAATTAAAAGTACTTTCATTAATAATACAGTCTTACAGAATTAATGATATTTTAAACTGAATTACAAAAAATGCAAATATAATAAGAATGATTTTGATGATAAAAAAATTAAGTAAATAAAAAATGAGCAAGTAAAGTAACATTTATCTAATTAAAACTACTTCGTCGAAACCGTAGAATTTCAGTTAGTGGTGTTATTAAGACCAGGAAACTCTAACGATGAAGGCATTTCCGATTGTAATTGCGGTACGTTAGTACTGTGTAAATCCGGAACATTAACATTGACGTACGAACTTCGTCTTCTCGACATTACTGTTACTGTTATGATCATTACCTATGTGGAAGCAAATGACAGACTTAGCGACAGTTGGTTGACTATTGACTGGTTGGCAATACTTTACGACCATCGTCTTAAATGCAGATCGTTAGGTGTTTGATTACAGAAAAATATAATGTTAATTATACCAAATTTACTTTAAAAATTTGCTAAAGGATACTTAGGTAAATAAATTAAAGTTTGATTAAATGATGTGTTTTTTTATTATTATTATTGCGATAAAAATAAAGAATTAACTCTATTTGACAAATAGACAAAATACTTTTTGTAGGACAATTTTAAATCAACTAAAAAAAAAGTTCTATATACGAATGTTTTCAAAAGTTTAGCTTTTGTAGTGTTAACATTAGTTTATCATCATAATCATACGCGATTACAGCTTTACTTCCTTTATGAATATATAAACTAATTACAACATTTATGAAATCCTAATCAAGTTTCATACGAGTTTCACTGCGAATTCTCCACATGAAATCAATTTAAATCATCGCACAATACCGATATTATGAATACAGCTTTTTGTTATCTTCAACCGAGGTGGTGCAATTATACCACACGACGGGTGTAAATGTGAAAATAGTTTTACAATGACTCTAAATGAATATCACAATTAATCTTAACCTACAACGTGAAACATTAATTATTTTCCCACGTCAAAGGACAATGGTCTACGCTCGGAAAACCGCGGATCCGCTGGCCGAAGCTGCGCTGTGTCGAAATTTCACTTCGCCGCTTACTTAATTGCTGCGCAGTTCCGATTCGAGCGGCAGAAACAGAACAAATAGCAATAAGAGAGGAAGGAAAAAAAAGCTGATTCAATATAAATCTGCAGACATGCGAAATTACATTCCATTGTGTGAAATGCGGCGCCGCTGATTGACGCCATGATGGAAAATAATTGGAATTATTTGTATGTGCCATCAGTTTCAATGGACCACTTTTTCCTCTCGAATACATCAAATGAAGTATTGATACTTCCACAAACACGTTCGATTCAATTATCAAATAATTGCCGCCGTCTGTTGCGTACGATGTAGAATGCAAATTATTAGGATGTTATTATTATCTATTTATTCATCGGATGTCATTATTACTTATATCAAAGTCAATTAAAATTATACGGGAAAGTTAAGGAAAGGTAAGAGTTAGATTACTTAAAAATAAAATTATATATAATTGTAAATATAAATCAATACATTGAGTATTCTCTATCTATTCTCGAGAAGATTAAAAAAACAACGAACTGTATAATGATACACTATAATATAATAATATAATAACAACACCATGCCAAATTATTATACTAGTATCAATGTTAAATACACATGTCTAAGGCAGCATTTATTTCGATGTCGCGTTTCTTGAATTAACACCAACAAATACATTTTATTTGTGTTTTCTGAACATCACACCGAGGAAAAAAAAACCTAAAAAATTACCGTGCTTTTCACTGTATTTTAGAATTATAGGAAAAGTACAAGGTAAAATTTGTTTGTTTGTACTATAATTTTAAGGTGAAATCACAATAAATATTGATAGTAAACAAACAATTTTTACCGTGCTCTCAGTCAATTTTCAGATTCTCTCCCGTAATCCCAAAGTACGATAATTTTTCTAGTTTATTTTTCTCAGTGCATTCACTTCAATACTAGCTCAAGTTGAATATTTTTGCACAGTGTACGGTATCGAATTGAGCGCGGATCCGGGTCTGATTATACGGTTAGCTGAGAATGCACATTATATAGGAAATCTCACAAAGAATGAAACCGACCATCGGAAGATGACAGAAGCAAACAACAACTTCGAACTGTCCCATAATTGTGAGATCCGTCGCTTTTTCGTAATTGGCTCGCGGAAATCAATGCAACACATTTCTATGCCGTAGACGCGTCAAATAATTGGAAATTATTTTCTTTCAAAGCAAAATGAATTTAACTCGTTAAACGTCAGTAGTACTATTATTAAAAATGAAGGAAAAAGTGTAGCGCGTTAATAACGACTTTAACGATTTCATTTAGTTTTATACGCAGAAACTTTTTATTTCGAAAAAGAACGAGATATTTGTTTACAAATTGTTGTTTGTTTCGAATTTGTTTATCATATTTCATTGACTGCAGTTTATTAATAATAATTTTGATGAGAGAGAAAGTAATTTTTGAGCGCAAATAAAAGTGAATAATGTTGAAAGAAACTTCAGAAAAATTTTTATCTCGGTATAAACAGAAACTTGTTTACGTATACACTCTGAGAGGAATAAGAAAGGTCGAAACGTGTGTAAAAATAGCCAATAGCGTTGTTACTTCAAGACTTTTTTTCTGAATCACCGTTCTTGATCTATTATTAAAAATTCATTGTACTCAACAAACATCTGTTTTGTCGTTGTAACCATTATAACTAATTGCAAAATTTATTTATAAACATTCAATCAATTGATCGAGTAAAACGAGTAATTAATAATTATTACTTTTAACGATACTAAATGGTTTTAAAATTTCTTTGTAAAATGATTGCTTTGATTACTTTCTTCAGTAATAACTCCCAATGAAAAGTAATAAAGTCACTTTGTTTTGACTCGATTTTCAACGTGATTGACAAAATTCTCTTTGAGAATACGTGACCTCGACGACCGGTTATAACTCGCCAGTTATTTGCGATGTATATGAGCAGACGGATTCCGTTTTGGTATCGTGCACCATCTATGATTCATATAAATGACAACGCTTGCCAACGTACATTGTAAGATCCCTTGGATAATAAACAAACGAATCATCTCGACTCGTAACCAACTATCATTATTCCATATCACAGTTGCACTTGATACAATTTCGTTAAAAAACTAAAAATAAAAAGATGATCAGTGCTTTTAAAAAACTATCATTCAATACAATACAATATGCATGTCATAAAAAACTGTCAATTGCATCGCTTGTACACACACGAAGAAAATACTTGAGAAAAATTGAGAAAAGTGTGTATTGAAACTGTGTATCATTGGCGGAGAAATTTCATTCCAAAATATGTTTTGACGCAACTGACGTTTAATCCTCTAAATACAATGACGAATGATCTCCATTCGAACGAAACATTTAATCGTGATTAAAAGCAGCTTATTTTTCACGTCTGCGTTTCGGCGAGGCGCTTAATTACGTCACTTGCCATGCATACGAAGTTCCGCGGCGCGTCTACAATCAGAGGCGATACGTACGGGTCGTCAGGCATCGTGCGTCGGCGTAATCATATCGAGGCTGTCGCAAAGAAGAGCAACCGCACTGCGCTAGAGCCCAACGAGGCGTTAATTTTCATTAAGGCTGCGCCTAAATTATTTAACGCCGCTGGCCGGCGTACAACAGCAAAGCCTTTTTCGTGTTGTCCGCGATAAATCCGGACTTTTGGCACGTACGGGGCTATTGTTAATGAATTTAAGATGACGAAGATTGCGGCGCGCCGCTACGCCTACGCCTCCCCGTTCCACCGGCCTCTCACTTCCGCCCCGCGATCGAATCCGGCGAATTCAATCGCGTCCTTAAGACGTCGGGGGACTGCCACCTTTGGTACATCCCGTCGATTCCCTCGACTCCATTATTCATTTTTCGCTTCCGAGGATGCACTTTTGTTTTCAATTTTTCACGATCTTCGGGACATCGAATTGCGGGCGTGCGAGTGCATGCGTCGTTGTTATCGAACAGATGGCAGGGCTGTACGAGTGAATCAAATTTTATGTCGCTTTTCGACGTGCGGATTGCATTTTTTAGCTGACATTTGCATCTGTAATGAAGTGTTGCTTTACTTTTTCATTTTTTCATTCTGAGGGAAACCGTTTTTAGATGGACGACTTTTTTTCGACAAGGTCCGGTGTTGAAATTGTATAAAAAAAGATAAACGGGAAAGGTAATTGCTTTTACAAACAAAAATTACATGACTGCAACTGAATAGAATATCATGATCATTTGATCATAAGAAAAATTGTTAAAATATGGTATAATGTTCACGTTGATTGATTGAAAATAAATAAATCGATTAATAATTGGAGTTTGAGCAGAAGTTTTGAAGCATTGACTATGATAATTTTTTTTTTTCTGCGAGATAACTTTGTAATTATGTGTTAATATACAGTCTGTAATAAATAAATAAATACAACATTAACACATAAATAAAATCTTTTACGTGTTTTTGTTTCCGTTAAAACTATATAGTATATTTTTCGTGGGTGATAAAATAAAAAAATACCTGAATTGTTTGATATTTATGGAATTCGGCAATTTCACTGGAACGTTCTCTTAAAGGTACAAGAATCATAAAATTTTTAGTTTATGTTTTATAAAACTCTAACGTTTCACTTAAAAAGTACTTTAAAAATAATGGTCATCGTCATGACTTAAAATCTATTACTCCAATCTTTTTCAATATTTTACAATTTTTTAGATGCCACAATTTTAATTTAATTTATACTTAAAATACGAACATTATACAATGAAATTGTGTTATTTTCATCACATCTTGTCACGAAATTTACCACTCAATTGTACAATTCAACTGTAAATTTTGTTATTAAACTGAATATATTATTATTATTTTTTTTTTTATTAAAAATCTAATGAAATGTCAAATACAATGAGGAAGGAATTATTATGTTGATTCACGAAGCGCTTAAACTTCGCAGGCATACAATCATTAATTCGCTCATCTCCAAGGAAGCTCTCAATTTTGCATTTAATGTGTACGATGAATCGCGCAACGCGATCGACAAAAATCATTCGACTTCGCGATAACAAGCGACTTCTTTTCCTTTGGGAAGAAAATTCAATTTATCACCCGTCAGTCGAACGATTCTTTTTATTATTATCTATACAAAGCAGAGCTCGCAAAATTAATTTCTTCTTGGCGACACGCAGACACCGATAGCCAGACTGTCGCGTTAACACAGGCGCGCGCGTTGCTCCTGCTTACTACGTCGATTCCAACGGGATATGCATATCCACGCGCACCGTGATGTAGGGACACTCTACCCCAATTTCTCGCGGATCTCTGCTTATTTTCCAGTCGTCTTATTGATCGACTGTTTATTATTTATTTCACGTTCCACTGAAATACGTGTTCTGTCACGCGATAGAATTATGATTGTTATATCGAATTTGTATCGCAACTTTATTGATTTTGATGTAGTTTGAAAATTCGACATTATTTATTTGAAGGAACACCTTCGAGAAAACGACGCAACTTGTACGTAGACAGTATTTTATTTACCAGTGATTCTAGTTTTATCTACAGTTTATTACTGGTGTCTTGTTTAATTAAACTAGTAAAAATAATTTAATACACATTTTTCGAGATTCCACATTAATTTGTCAAAAAGAGAACAATTTTTGACGAGAAACTACGTATTGTAATAAAAATACGTGGCTATTAATTGTAATTTAAAATTTCTGATAAATAAAAATTTTGCTTAATGTAAAAGAATACAATAAATTAAGAATTAAACATAACAATGGTATCAATTTTTATTCATTTTTTGATTTCTTCTTCATGCAATTTTTTTTATTATACTGTCATTATTATTCCATCGTTATTTAATGATAAGAGTTATTCGATTAAAAAAAGATTACGTTTTTCTTGTGAGAAACAAAGCGAAACGATCGAAACGGAAAGCGAAAATCGCAGCAGTGTTCTAATATCACGGGAGTTGGCGCATAAATCAACGCAGCGTGCGCCAAGCAAGCGATCGTATAATGCATTTGACGAGGCGTGTAATCATGTTCATCCGCGTCGCGAATAAGCCAAAGCTTGCCGGGTCATAGGTTGTATGCCGGTACCACAGCAAAATACATCAGTGACAGATAACTGCGACGTCAGATACAGTTGCTGCGCGGGCTTTCAACCTGATTGCCGTTTCGTTGCCGTAGTAATCGTTACACGCTCACGTTCACGGGGCCAAAGCGAAACATCTGCTATGCAACTTTCTTACGATCGACTTGTCCCGCTGAATCGAATAGCGTGTAACGCTCGCTCGCGTGTCACCAATCCACGTATCGCTCAAGCCGATCATGTTAATAAACCTAATCTTGACTTGCAATTTAATTTTATTGTTATCATAATCGTTATTTATATTATTATTTTTTTTCAACTTAACCAGGTGCTATTGAACACCGTAAGGTGCACATCGGTGCAATCATTAATTACACCTTTTAATCTCGTTTTAACTCTGATAATAAAAACCAGGTCAAATGTCGGTAAAATATGTTAATATTTAGTTTTTTTCTTTTTTCGATTCCACGCAGTCGAATCGATTATATATTCTATTATTGAATTGATGATAGAATTATTAGATTATTTAATGGTAGAAAATTAATTTATGACAGACAAAAAGAAACGTTTCACAAAAATGATCTTCTTTTAACTTGAATAAATTTAACCTGCTCTTTTCAACGCAATACATTCTTTTGTATTTCGTGACGTAGAACTACAAGTTTACTGACGCTTACGACGCATTTGATGACGTGACATTTAATGGCTTAGCGTCGCGACGCTTTTGGTAATTGCCATTTTCTGACTCCGAGCGCGTCGATTAGACGCAGTAGATATTTTAGAATATTTTTATGATTTATCGAAGTAATCGTTCTCGATTAATTGATTTCTTAATAACATCGCAATTGAAATTTAACAATTAAATGAAATAATTTAATATTTATATTTATCGACTCGTAAAAATAAAGTGTGTTAAAATAATGGCATTATTGTAAATTCACGAAAATAAAATGGAAGGGATGTGTAAACACTTCAACACAGCGCATAACATTATCAAACTAACTTATACTTAAAATTGGTGGAATGTACATGCGAAGCGTTTTAAAAATGAACCTCATAATATCAATCAGTGACACAAATTGTGAGTATAAATAAAACGGGAAAAGCAACTTTCGTTTCACTTGGGAACTTTCCTTTTTTCCTTGAAATATATTTTTGCAACTGGATTCAGGAATGAAACAGTGAGTACTATTTTCGTCGGGCATATTTACAACTAAATTTACTTTATTAAATTAATATTTACATTGTATCCAGCTGCTTTTAACGTAAAAGTTTGTTTTGGGGAAAAACTTTTACGTTTGCCAGACAATTAAATGAAGAAAACTCATGATTTGAAGTGTTGAATGTTACTTATGCCGATATATTTTTCACTGATGTTCTTAAGTTAAATTGCAATTTGGTAAACTAAGAGAAATAGATATTCAAAAATCAATCGAAATGATCAATCTAGATAATTTGAAAACAGATAATTAAATCGATTATTTAGATAACTGATATTGTGTATATTATAATCTCAATATTTAAATTGTCTATATAGATTTCACGTTGATTATTTTAACAATAATCTCCACTTGTATTACTTCAAACAATTCTCGATTATCTTTAGGCATTTAAATTGACTATTCTAGATAGTTATAAAATCTTATTTATCTGAGTGTAGAAAAAATTCTAGTCCAACTATAAATGGTTCTCGTCCATTTTGACGACTTTTCTATTTTGGTCATTTTTATTTGTCAGACCTTGAAATGAATTTTAATGACCGCTGATGGTTCAAAAATAAACAATATAGCCGTATAGTCGCGCCCTTTTGAAGATGACTCAGAGCACCGCAAAACGAGACACTGTTGGCATCGTGATAATGCAAAACAAGTGCTGGCGAAACAGTATGATCATAATACGAAAACAAATACATTACTCGCTAGTTGGGGGGTGTTTGTCTCTGTCTTTTTAGTCTGGTTATCTCGTGGCGCCGTACACGGAGTTCGTCGAATGAAGAAAAGCTGATTACCAAGCGAAGCATAATAATTCTGGCCACCCTTTTCGCCGTTGCCGAAGGTTAACTGGGTCGCACGAAACGAGCGCGCACGCCTCGGGTTCATACATATTTAAATTACTCGCTCGTACGCATCGGCCAATCTTCGCCACTGACAACCCCCGAAAATCTGCGGACCGATTTTTCGCTATACCGCTTCATTATTTTCGGCTTATGGTATTAATTTGACTACCACGGATCACACGGACAAGAAAGTAACCCCGGGACAAATTGATACGGATATAATAACTTCGTTGAAAAAACGTATTGTGAATGTAAGTAACGATTACAATATTTAAGGAGAGGGTTCTCCGAGGTACCAACACCCTCGTGACCACATATGTAAGAAACCTTATATAAAAAAAAAATATTGCAAAATATAGACAATGGTTGAGTTGCGGCTCACAGAGAAAACGCACGCTAAGCGAACATTTTCTATCACTCCTTTTACCGCAAAAACACGAGAATAATTAATATTCGGTGATTGTGAAAGAGCCACAAGAAAACATACCGTCAAAAGGATCTCTTTGATGGCAGTTACTGTCCAACCAACGAGGTTCAAAGCGATCTCTAATATTATATCTCCATTATAGCTTGTTATTGTCACACAATGTCTGAAGTGTTTGTGTACATGTATTCATTCACTCATTTTCAAGTAGAGCCAATTTTGCAGAAAATTATAGACGCGCTTCTGATTACATGCGTTATTATCTTTATTTATTTTAACAACTTTACGTCAGGTTACCCGCTTCGTAACCTTTTTATTGAATTTTTACCATCATTTATAGACGTTAATAAGAAAAGTGAGATTAGGAATAATTGATGAAGACAATGAAAATGATTTCTATAAAAACTATGTACATTATTACTTATGTAGAAATATATAGTTGGCCCAAGTCCAGATCAAGTTTGACAAGAGTTGGCTGATTGTTGACAATAAACTATCGGTCTGGTTAAATTAACCAAACAATTTATTGTTTCGCTTTACTAACTTTATCACACGAAAAAGGATTAGTAAGAGTTTTCGCGTGGATATCCTTGTATACAAAAACTGTATATTTTAAACCAAATCTATATTTTGAAGTATGATTTCCTATTAACACAGTCGTTGTGTAATAATTACGTTTCGTTAATTATCATATATAATATTTAACTATGTCATAATTGCATAATGTAATTCTTATTAGGATTCTTTTATTACGTATATAAGGACTTTACTACTTATGAATGATATTTTACATTATGAATGTAATGTAATTGTCCTATTCACGCCATAAGACCTCCATTGTAACAACTCAAATTAGGATTATAAAAAAGATTTTTCCTCCGGCAAGAGCATGCGTTAACCCCGCAGCCAAATTTCATCAACACTCAGCCCTTCGGAACGTTCTGAATCGACAGCGAAAAACATGGACCAATCGTCGGGAAAAATCAAGTTGACGGTATAAAATTGTTTTTAGGGGTCCGTATATGAAGAGCGACGTGATCCGAAGGAAAAAGGATTCTGAAAGACGAAATGGTCTCGGTGAATTTTACGACCTGTGCCCGGCCTGAATTGGAAACTGTGCCAGCTTTTACGATTATGGCACGCTCGATAGGGATGATCCCAATTTAAACCTCGCCAGGTTTACTATTTGCCATAAAATCAATCTCGCTGTTCGGTCCCTTTTTGCTTGAAACTCTTATCACGTAAGTTGTACATGGACCTCTTATTTAACAATCCGCAATTCTTCTCACAATGGAACATAGAGGGTACAAATCGACCGAACAAGTGGTCAATCTTTTATGCCAGATGTTAATTGTTTTCTATGTTTCGTTAAGTTAAAGATTCTTTTTAGAATACGTTTGAGAAATTCCTTTTAGAAAATATCTTCAAAACAATTTTTAACATAAAACTACCGTTTGTTAAATTACAGTAGGTGTTTAGTAGTAAAATCCGTTTCAGTTAAAAATACACTACAGTAAACTGAAATTGAAATTCGACAAAATTAATATTTCATGGATTCTTGTTCGAATTGATGAAGTTTCCAGTGCCATCTCACCGACGTAGGTGATTCGAATTTGATACAAGAATCTTAGGATTTACAATCATAAGTAATTCTATGTTCTTGGTTGGCAAGTACACAAGCAGTGAAACTTGAGGCAGCATTATAGTATGTATACCACATGATGGCTAGTCATATTCAAGCAACCACGTCCAAAGCAGTTGGCAGTTTTCAACTGGAAAATCAAGTTAAAAGTTTATTTCTAAAGTGGAGTGTGCTGCGCGAATATTGTTTGCAGTAAATACTAGAAGTGTAACGAGAGTTAGTGCCTAATGAGGCTTTTTACGAAATGAATTTCAGTGTATTTTTCAACTTCCACGACGAATGAAACATGTTTTATGTATTTCAACAAAAAAAAATCTTCTCCATGAAAGTGTCCTATATCACATCACTGATACCTAATCACTTCATTGATAAATTAATATGATGTAATCGCAATAGAAAATCGCGAGGAATTAAATTGTCACTTTATTGAAATGCAAGTACGTTGAATTCTCTTTGTAACAATTAGCTGATAATTTAAGACCTACTTAGCAACTTGAAGGTAATGAAAGATATAGTTAGAGATATAGGATAAGTTAGAGTAAATATAGAATATGGCTAATGCAGTTAACGCAGAACATAGGACGACGATGTCGTTCCAAAGTTGTTCATATACTGTAGAATTCAGTTAACCTTCCTTCTATGACACGACGACAGGTGGTTTATCTATTTGAATGTAATTCTCGTGGTGTTTGGTCAAACGTATTTCACGTGTCAATTTCGTTAGAGAATCCAATGTAGCTGTAACATCGATTTACATTCAAACTCCGTTTGTTCCAAACAAATTTCTAAAGTGGTTCACTTTAATTACTAAGAAATATTTTTTTATTCAATTTCTTTTTTTACTAACGATAAAAAATATAGTTCAAATTTTGCTGATTTTCAATTTACAATCACTGTGTCTGTTATTTCAACCTAAAGTCGATATATTGCACAAATATCAATATTGCTGTTACAAAGTTCATACATATTCATGAATATTTCCACAACAATGATTGTCCTTAATATAACAACTTTCTTTGTTTATAATATAAAGTTAAACGTAATTTTTCCCCTGTGTATAGATATATTTACTTTGAGTATATTTGAAAATCACTCGATTCAATATAACAAGTAAATTAATTGGGTCGTAAACATTTGACGTTAACGGAAACGTAAATAACATTACTACAGTTTCAATTAAAAGTAAAACGAAAAATGGACATTTATTTTGTAAACGAAAATCTATCGTTGCAACGCGTTCATCGGCGAAAGAACGCAATTAATCAAACGTGAAAGCCGCGTTAAAAAATAAACGCAGAAATAAAATCGGTCCGGGAATTCTCGCGAAGTCCTCGAAATGCCATTCGAGTTCGGCAAGAACAAGCGGCAAAAGAGAAAAGTTGCGCTGGTACATAAAGTTCTCGTTAGTACAATACACGTATGTACGATGGGATGCGAATAAAAAGGGATTTCGCTCGCGAATTGAAGACATTCATCATCGAGCTTGGGGCAGATTAATGTTTTATGCGGCGAGTGAGGTAGTCTTTGCGTCAGTGCTCGGAACTTTCGAGTCTTGCCGCAGCAAGTTTGGGACGCCCGCTAAATTACTTTGAATCGAGTTGCTCGCCCCATCGCACCGCTCGCCCCGACCTCTCTCTTTAATTCTCTTTCATCTCGTCCTCGTTTGCGTAACCTCAGTTGTAAGGAAATCCAAAGACTGCTCATATGCGCGACGAGATTTATGCGAGTTGGCGAAAACATGATAAAAGATGGGCGCGGTTTGCGCGGCCCGCGACGACATTCTTTCGAAATTATTAAACTGTTGTTCGTGCGCCTTGGAAATTTCGCCCGATGATTGAAGGTTGTAATAAAATTATTCAACCAGCAGCAGGTCCCTCCTTCAAGTTCATTTTTCCATCACGCAATATTACAACTCGGCGCGTCGCTGCGACGAAAGTTTGATAAAATATTCATATTGTTCACAGGAATAATTTAATAGAATAGCTGCGGACGGAAGTACGAAATTGCCGGCGCGTAGTTTATAACAAATACCGCTTATGGGCAACCACGGGCGATAAATTCGGATGTGCGATCGATGCCGCCAAGTCAAGTTTTAATTAAGCAAACGTTGACTTTGAATTCGTCCGTGCCTGATAATGGCCGATACATCGACCTGATATTGGAATTGGGATTATCTTTGCGGCGCCGTAACTCCGAATAAACGTGCCTGATGTGCGATTTCCAACAAGTTGCATAAACACCGACACGGTTTTTCGATTCTCCTCTTACGTTCAAATGATTCCCAGTCAAATTCAGCGAAATTGTCTTTGAAATGCTCGCACCGTCTATACACCGACATCTCATTTTAAAGGTTTGCTTAACAGTATTTTGCGCGAATTCAACTTAATTGCATTTTGTATGAATTTAAATGAACTGAATTCACGACGAGTTCACATTAACTATATTTCATGTAAATTGAAGCGAACTGCATTCGGAGTAAATTTAGCGTAACTGCAATTTTATATCAATGCATCTTGCACACTCTTCAATTGACTTTCCAACAAATTTCAACCAAGTTTCCTTTTGGCAAATCATAATTTCGTTTCACTTTATGCAATTTCCACGCAGACTTACAGATTTTCGGAACGCTTTAACGATTTTTGTTGTGGTAAGGGATCTCATTTTGCTCGCCTCATTTGTAATAATATTGTTATGGTGTGTAATGGATTTCTGTCTTCCGTTGAAATTTGCTTTCATAGAAGCTGTACATTGCGGCTTATTATTTTTGGTCGTCTAAAGCCAAAGTCAAAAATGAACTTTAATTCCGAAAACAATATTTTCATTATAAGTAACTGTATTTATTTTTGAGGATAGAAAATTGTGCACATTGACAATCTGAAAAAGAATAAGAGTGAAACAATGTAATACATTATAATAAGTAATAAACTATACATTTTTGCGAGCAATAACTTTTTTTACATCGTCATCGCACATAATCGTAATGATGTTATTTTCCTCTTTTTCCAAAAAGAAATCTCTCATCTCTGTAAAATAAACTCTTAACTTTGTACGCAAAACAATTGCATCGTTCAACAAAAATATCCCCCCTCAGTGTATTAAACTAATTGTTCGCAAACAAACGGTTAAATAAAAAGAGAATTTGCGGGCCGTCTCAGGTACAATCTCCCCTTTCCAACAATTCTCATCTCAATTAACCTGAACAAAACAACCAATTCATTGGACGGATATTTCGTTAATTATTCCCGAGCCACGCATACAATTGCGATTGCGTTTTCATCGCCACGATGGCACAAGGAAAGATAAGAGCCTGGCGTTTTCAGAGCGAATGATTTCACAGGGGAGGCGACGGGGTGTCGTTTAATCGAGCAATCGATCGCGTTTCCGCGCCGCGATCAGAGAGTCGTGCCGGTGACGGAAAAGAGGGTGCCAGCAGCGTCACAAAAACTTTACATAAGTAATGGTAATAAGACCGTAGAAATTCATTCTCGGATGTCATTCTTATAAACCTCCGTTTTTTCTTTCATTTTTTCCCCTTTTTTTTCATCGTCAAAGAGCCGAGGGATAAATGCGCTTTCGATGCGACGCGCCGATATTCGCGAGCGCCGCCGAATCTTTCTCGTTTCGCACATCGGTGAATATGAAATGGAGATGGAGTGAAAGAGATGGGAAGGAACCAAGGAATGTGCTGAAAGGACAATTGAAGACGAAGGCCAACGGGAAGAAAAGAACGGCGAGATAAGCAAATGAGCAACTAAGTGAGAAAGAGGATAAATATTGGAGTTTGAGGGAAAGAGGGGAGGGGGGGGGGGCGAAAGAGAGCTCGCGGCGTAAAGTGGGTGGCTGGTGCAATCAATGCGACTTCCCAAGAGAGCAAGACGAGCGCGCTACGGGCATGCGTGGGTTTCACATGAAAACGCCCCGATTTATTATCTTCCTGGCCTTTCGCGAATTTCGGTACATGGTGTGCTTTCTAGCTCGCCGCACCAGCGAATATTTACGCACAACGATGTGACCTGAACTCCATTCTGGCGAGCTAAACTTTCGTCGACTTTGAATAATCAAATTTTCTCGATGTTGTAAGCAAATTTGTCCAGAAGTGATCAATTGCTGATATTTATAACCATCGTTATTTTGTCACTTATTCGTTTTTTGTCTTTTTGTTTACTTAAAGTTAGACATTGACGTATGTCAGTTTTTGGATACATAAAGTGAAAAATATTTACGAAGACGAAAGATTTCTTAGAAGATTATAAAAATGATTAAATTTATGTTATTTCATGAAACTTTGATACTTCTTAATTTATCGTTTCTTCAGTGATTTGAGAAAAAAATCATGCTTAGTAACTACGGTAGAATAGATAGAGCTAAAATTTAATTCACGAAAATCATCGGTTGCGTCGAGAACCCTTGCAGTCGTCGATGAGTCGTAACGTTTATTTGATAATCTCGTTCGTGTTCCTCGTTTTTCCAATGTTGTAAATACGCTCTGTATCACCGACACAAGTCCGGTACCGTATATCACTCCAGTTGTCCAATAACCCGGGCACACACTTACTATCTAGAGTGGGTACTTGTGTTTTTCCTATCCCAAATCCCAGTATAAAACGAAGTCGAAACTGTATCTTGACAAAAAGGGATTTATTCGACGGTTCTTCAAGAGACGGGATATAGGAGGGCCATAACTTTTTATTATACTTAAATAATAATCCTATTTGACTATTTTGACGTTGCAAGGATCTACTGCCGGCCATTTTTGCCATTTCAAGTACTTTCGTATCAAACTCCCTCCTTCTTTCACCCGTCTCAAAAAAAAATAAGAAATAAATAAATTAAAAAAAAAAAAAGTTGAAGGATTATATTTTAATGGCTGAAACTCGAAATAATAAAACTTGAATGAACGAACAGCTGCGATATTTCAGAATGCTACGAATTTTCTGAATCGATGGCCCGTATATTTCGCGCATTTTTTTTGCACCGTTCATTTTTGAAAAATAAAGTCAAAGGTGCTCGAGCTGTTAACGTTATTGTGCGTGGCGAACGGAGAGAGCTAGCGTATGTAAATTTACCCAAGTATCATTTATTTAAAACTTTTATTTCTCGTACGACGTGACATGAGATATTGAATGCAACGTCATTTCAGTGAATTCCTACTCTTCAGGAACGAGCGTTCGACTTGCGACAAGTTGGCTTTATTTTCATCCGACTATTTTCTTTCGCTGGGCGCACCACCGTGCGCCACCTCGGCCTATCCATCCTTTCCTGTCTCGCGAACCATTCTGGCTTTAGCATCGTCGCAGTGTCATATTTTACGGTTGTTTTACAGTCACTGCAATCCATAATTTTGCATTTGCTTCGTCTAACTTATTCGGCTTGTCTTCCGCTGACTCTCGATTTCTTATATCTCACCTTTCAGTTGACATTCTTCAAATCGAATCTTCGAAACTGTTCGCCCTGCTAAACGAAATTGAAAAACCTTATCAGTCTTCAAATATGAATCGCGTTAAACTTGCATAGCACATTTAAGCATGAATGAAAAGTTAGACATATTTTTGGTAGAAAATGTTTTTTTAACGAAAATACATTTATTTTGTTTGATAACATGTTTTGTCTATTTCATAACAAATTTGCAAACGTTCATTTAATTTTGTTTATTTTTATTCGGAATGTATTTTTCTTTAAATAATAATAAATATGAAATATATATACACATTTTTGATCTTCTAAATGATCTCTGTCGTTTAAAAAGTGAAATTTGTTGCAAAAAAGCTACATTACGAGAAAAAATGTATATAAATTTTCTATACAGTACTATAAATTGGATATTCTAAAATTATTTTACATGTTTCATTAATACTCCAATAGAGTATTGTCAAATTATTTATATAATCAAATTATTTACCATACTTTATCGATCTATTAATAATAAAATATTTCAAATATTTTAAGAGTGCAAATATATTCACAGTTTACAATACCACGTTCAAAATTTATTTACATTTTTCTCACAATGTACTAACGCTTATGTGCATCATTTGAAAATCCACTTTAAATTCTATTTTAAAAACCTATATTATATATAAAATGCTATATTATGATAAAAATAAAAAAAAAAAAGAAATTTAATGTTAATTGTATATTCAATACAAAAGTCTTTTTGGTATGTAAACGGTCTTACGAAAATATCGGCTCAGTTTACTCATATACGACAATGAATTTATAAAATAAGAGCAAAAACAGTTGATCGCAGTACTATTTTGGAGGATTCGTATGAATTTATAAAACGATCCGCAATAAATAAAAATGTAAATGCAACGATCTAAATGCCAACTCGGCATGACATTTCGTTGATGCCAGTGGTAACAAAAATTTATTACTTCAGACAGTTTTTCACGTGACACTTATTTTTATCAATTCATGCGTTACTTTCATGAGAAGTGGCATTTACTACGAAGACATTGTTAAAAAAAAAAATAACAAAATTGCCAACAAAAGGTACATACATTTTCACTGTTAACTCGATTGAATGAAAAACTAGTATCAAATATTTTTCTCTCAAGAGGAATTATTGACTCACATTTTTTACGATGAAATTTTTAAATTCGCCAACAAGAGTTACACTTTATTTAAAATGGACTTAAAATGGTTTGAACATCAGAAAGATTCCATTTCTATGTTGTTAAAAATTACTTGAATTTACTATAAAAGCTGTTATTGAAGTAATGTTATATTATTATTGGTATTTACGGATCAAAGTATTATATTTCAGAATTGCATATATGTATATATATGTGAAGAAACATTCCCGAATTTATATATCACAATTTTCTCAGTACAACATTCACGATAAAAGTTTATGAAATATTACATATAAAATATATATAAAATAAGGAGCTTAATCAAAACTACTAAATGACAAAAGCTTGTGTTAATATAATACTAAATAGTTTATTGGATAAGTTTGTTTATATGTATAAAGAATAATCGATTTGTCGTTACTAAAGTGTTGTGTAAACTCGTTAAACTAATCAAATAACTAAACTTCATTCGAGAAATTAGTACGTGGTGTGTACATTATTAAACGATTACACTTTACAGAATCAAATTGATGATAGTTCTTGTTATTCCAATAAATCATTTTTCTTTGCATAACTTGAAATTTCTATGACTTTTAAAAATAAGGTAATTACGGTCGCCGAAAGTGCAGAAAATAATCAATAATCCACAACAAACGCGTGAAACGCCAATATTCGAGAATTTAACCAACGTCAAACAATAAACTTCGAACTTTAAAATATTTTAGCAAACATCGGAGATCGTCCAAACTTTACCCAAGGCAACCGTGCGGAAAAGATTATATATAAAATTCATAAAAAATGAATCAAGATTCGATTAAGATGAACGTTCGTTCAAAGAAGACCAACCGAATCTACGGTAAAAATGAAAATCAATGTTTAATCTCGCATTTGGACCAAGTTAAATGGTTTCAGTGAAATTGTTTAGGCAAAAACTCCGATCGGCGATTGCATTAAAACAACTTTCCATTCGCTGGCACCTGGCACGCGTTCAAGAATCATTCCTTGGTAGCATTCCAATCGCCGTCCATTACGAAATAGTTCGTTATTTGTCGACCGGCTAAAAATCGACACCCCTTTCTCACATCCCCCCCCCCTCCCCCGGAATTGACTTTTGAGTGACTCAATATTTAATTTCTGGCAGAAAATGCGGTTTCTGCGGTTCTACGCTGGAAGACGACGCGCGCCTAAATCGCAGAATAATCCCTCACACAGAGACGACGAAGGCGGCTCAAAACGTGCCAAGTAATAACCGCGACTATCCCTCTTGCCATCCTTGTTTATTTGTACCTGCTGCTCGCCCGGGCCTCCCCTGACCCGTACCAAGTAGGAGCCGCGCTCGGCTCGCTCGTGCGGGAAATGGCTCGACCTTGACCTTTCACCGCTCCAGAAACTTGCGTTTAAGAGTCGTCCCGAGGTAGTAACAAACGTCGCTTTATCGATTGGACATTATAAAGACGACAAAAAAGAGCGCTCCTCGCTGCCACGAGTCTCCATTCAAATGGACGTTTTGCACCGGTTATTCTCGAGTCGGAGGTATATATGAAATTGAAAGTATTATCATCGGCGAAGCTGCCTAATACGAAATTCGACAGATGCTCTCGTCTATTTCCGGCAAACAATGGGACCGCGATCGAAGATTGGAATTAAAATTAAAACTCCCGCTCGTATTCTACTGACTTGGTATTACATTGAAAACATTCAATTTCGGCTGATCGTTATTATTCTATTGTTTGCCACTATTCGACAACTTTCTTTAGATGAAAATCAATGTTGATTTAAATATTTCGTCATGGTTAAAATAGCGGTGAATACAAAGAATGCAAAATTACATAGTTATATTTAACGTTTAACACATAACTTAACGTCGGATATAAAAGGGATATTATGACGATGAAATTTATTTCTTTTCAATTCGAGAGCATTAAATTAATTCTTGAAAACAAGAAAACAGCAGCAATTTTTTGCGGAAAATCCTATTGAAGTATTCAAGTCAATATAGGATTAACAAATAACTGTTTTTAGTAGACGTTTCCATTATATGAGTATGTTATCTTGTCTTTTCTTTTAAGGAAATAGCTGAAATGAAACTGCAAATAATAAATGAAGAGAGAAAATATTGCAGAAATTCATCATCCATCATCCATTCTTGAGTAGATACTATCGTCAAACAAAAAACAACAGATTTTGAAATATTATATAACTTTATGTATTATTAACTTTCATTTTTTATAGAATCAGAAGAGCTTTTTTAAGACAGTTATAAAATACGTGGTACTATATCTCTAGGTGTAATTTTTTCTTGACTTGAAATATAAATTAAATATATCTCAGAAACGTCTCCAAAAATCTATCTATTAAGAATTAAAACTTTGATTCTAACACGGAACGTTAAATACAACGATATGAATAATATACAGTGTTTGAAAAGTTTTTGTTTAGCAACTTTTGAAACAATAATAATTCTTCGTTAAATGCTTAACGATGAATGTCATAAAATTTACCTCGTAAATGAATGTTGTGTTAGAGTTACGGTGAAGTTCGATAACGAATGTAAATGAACAAACTCTTTGCCGAATTTATAATCTTTCATCAAAAATGTAAACTCATACGTGCCCGTATGTGAAACTGTTACACATTAAACCTACTTTATGTCGTGAATATTTATTGCATCATATTGACATATTTTTATTTCGACGATAAATGTTAAATGAAATTATGTGTTAAATGACTGTTAAATGAATGTTAAATGAACTTTTGTTTATTTTACATTGGCATAAACTCAAAATGCGCTAGAATTCTTAAAACCTTAAAAATATGTATAATTACTGACTATTCGTACCAAAATTATCTTGACTTTAATCCGCATTATGCAAGTAAATTACTTGTATGTTTCTTTATTCATGCAAAATCGCATGAACCGGTCCAAAACTACAATTATGATCTCGTATTCAAGCCTGCATAAACATAATACCTTAATCTTGTCTTTAAAATTTAATGCCATACTTGGGTGCAATTGTTTATCAACAAAATGTCAGTTTAGATTCATGAAATGTTGTAAAAGTCATCTGAACGTGGAGAGCAGCAGCATTACGTCAAGTAACGGGCGGTTCTTGCCGTGCAATTTGTTGCACGAGCAAACAAAGTTGTCAGTGGATCATTCACTTGATGTGTATTCATTATTCATGCAATCAAACCGATTTCGTTCAAAGGTCGTCGTCATGGCTTTGGGAGTTTGTCAATTAGTTTCTATAACTTGTTGGAATGAAATTCACCTCAATTTCCTGTTCCGTGCCCAAGATGAAAGTCATGCAGCTACCTGCGGCAACTTCGCATTACTACTTTGATTGAGTCTAAATCGACATTAATTTTGACGCACTGCATATGCTTATCCGACAAAACTATTTCCCAAGCTGTCACGTTTCCAGCTTAAAATATGGCTAATTTCTTTTGCAAATTAAATCAGTGAGGCAACGATTATTACACTCTGAGAAATTGTTAAAAGCAGATGTATTATTAATGTAAGGTGTTAAGATGCCAGGCTCTTTTATTTTTGTAAAAGACGATAGTGGGTAAAAGTACTGAAAGTGATCTGTAATTTATTGAACGACTGAAGGATTATAAATATCTTTTTATTAAACGCTCGCTATCATCAAAATTGAAAATGAATTATTATTAATCGTTGGCAACGGCTTCTTGTTTATTATGCAGAGGTGAATATGATGTATCATCTTTAGATGCTGAAAAAGTAATTGATATTGATTTTATATATTAATTATATCCAGTGATTCATTCAAAATGAAAAAATAACATCGATTGTGAACATTATAATTTTTAATGCACTGTTTTGAAAATGGTATTAATTATATTTCATTAATATTCTGTTACACTAATCCTCATTATTCATAAATCTTAACTTCTTATATTAACATGATATCTATTAAATATATAAATATAACCGTCAGCCTTCTTTTATTTCAATATAAGATATAATATTTAAGATAAAATTTCATTTATTTTGTAATTTTTATTGGAGAAATATTTCCATTATCGGACGTGTCCAGGGCAGATTCTTTAAGGGGCAAAAAACCTAGGTAAACTCAAGGGAGGGCTTGATCGATGAATAATAAAACTTTTCATTATAAGTATCTTATGTGAGAAAATAGCAATTCAGGTTTTATCACGCTATCGTTAAAAACGTTTTACACCCAATGAATTTTGATTAAGAATTTTTTATTCTTTTTATGTATTTGCAAACTGACAGTCATCAACGTTCAAATCCAGACTTGGTGTAATTAGGGCAATTTTTAATGTACTACACTGTATAAAAATTATGTGTAATATTACATTATTTGGCGTATAATACAAGTTGACATGCCATAGTATATAAAAGTAGTGTAAAATGTAGTTATGGTTTTTCAATTGAAAAATAAGACTGTGTATAATTTTACAATTCAATAACTTGTGCCATAAAAATATACATAAATCTTAACGTCGCATTAAATAACATAATGTACTATGTTGAGATATACTTGACGAAAATATCAATTTCATCTCTATTTCAAGAACTTTTCGAAGTAAAATTTCAAGTAATGATGCATTTATGATCTAGAATAAGACGCGGTTTTCAGTTGAAAGGACTTTTTTTGGCTTATACCGACTTTAAACAAGAGAATAAAATAAAATACTCCGGTAACGTTCTGATCGTTATTTGATCCTGCATAGCGATAAGTCAAGTTCCATAAGCCATAAGCAGTAGGTGGAAATACTGTAAAAACGAACAAATCGATAAACCATAACGATAAAGCTTTTCCTATGAAATCGTATCATGGATTTGAAGAAGAATATCACTCGCATCAAATTTGTATTACTATTCTTCGATATATACCACTTTAAATGTAAGCAACGAATTCAGATTTCATAATTTATCTTGTAAAAGGCCGGGCGTGCTATTACGTTGGAATAATAACGTCTTCGATCCAGCTTACATTTTGTTATTGTTCTTTCTTCCTCAATCTATTTTAATTTCAATTACATTTTACCATAAACTTGAGATTGAAATTCAAGAACTACATTCAGTCTGCCGCTATTTTAAATATACGGAAAACTTGAACAATAATGAATAAATGTAGCCATTCACTCTACATATTAAATGAATTTATTGTACAAAGCTTTTCCAAGTAGCAAACGCAGTTCGCCGTCAAAGTGCGATTCTCCGATTTCTGTAACAGCTCGAAGGGCAGCAATGCATTTCTAAAGTTTGCAATTACCAAACATTTTTAGAAACTTGGTTCTCTGCCGGAGAAAACTCATTGTCCATCGTTCTTCAAAAATATATACAACTGAGTGCCTTTTCGCGGAAATTTGTTCCCGCAGTTTTTCCCCATCGTACGCTGCGTCGTCTTTCAGCTTTTGAAATATTGGCAACGTTAACAACTATTCACCGATATCCCGTTCTCGCGACCCCTGACGTTCACTGTTACGAGAATGAATCGCGAATTTCCGTAATCTGCTTTATTGAATATACCTAATATACATATATTAGAAACATCAAAGCGAATATTGAAACTTTTATCATGCCTGTTTAAATTTTGTTCATATTGGAAAAGTAAATACATTTGTGCTACATATGATAGATGCATGTAACTCGAAAATGTATTTTCATTTCACGATATGAAAATTGAATTCCACATTGAACTAGAGATTTGTTAATTTTTCTAGATTATTTCGAAAATTTTTGTAGAGATATAAACGTTTTTATGATACATGTTGCCTACTTGAGAATAGTTAAAAACTAACAATTGCGAGCAAACAATATCTGAAGAAGAACAAAATGCAAAAACAAAATAAAATAAATTCGTTAAACTCGATAAAATCGCTTTAATTTGAGTCGCATGCATGCATTCATTTTTTTAATTGTTCAAATCAAAATATTAAATGTTTTGATTAAAAGTTTTGATAATCTATTTTAATATTAAAACTGTGACTTCAGTATAACTTTTCGACATTCCGTGACATTATTCCCGATCAATATCTAAAACTATTTTTTATTACAAATTATCGAAGTGAAAAATGTTTTCCACTTCAAACTTCTATTTTTGTCAATGCACTCTTTTTAAGCTCTTACGATACTTTTACAGTACTACGACGGATTAAAAAAAGGTATTAGAAAAACTACATTTCAAAATATAAATTGCTTCAACGATATAAATTATAAAAACCCTAACATATTAATAGATGAGGAATGTATTACCTTATCAGCATGTTCAATTAAAATGTCTTACAAAAATGTAAATGAGATGGAATCAGCCCTCGCGTGATGAAAGATAATTATTAAGGATTACACCGAAAGAGCAGCATAGTTCGAATTCTTTCGCTTTATCTTGAGATTAGATATAATGATCAAAATTCTTAGTAACAACTGTAAAAGTTGCAAGTTCAATAAATGACTATCTCTTCAACATCGTTCATCCAATTCACCTTAATATTTCAAAAAATAACTTTTCAGTAGTTAACCATTAGGTCGTATCAAAACAAACACCTAATACACAACATTATCTGAAATCTTGTGCTCTCACGATCGTTTATCAACTTTCAAGGCAAACGTGTCCTTCGGTAAGCCTCATGTGTTATGAATGATGATTCTTCGCAGGATTTTAAAGGGGTCTACGCCTCCCATACATAAAAATACGGTGTAAATTCACAGTTACTGTTGCAAAATATTTACTCATTTTCGAGTCTGACCAGGTCCACCGTTAACACTATTAAACTTGATCGAAACAAAGGTATAACATTTCGGATTTGATGAGTAAGAAATCACGACGTTTAGTGAATTTAACAATCTGAATTAAAAAAAAAATCTCTCTTCATAAAAAATTTATATAATAAAAACTTTCACTAAAATTGAGTTGTTTTTTAGCACCTGAATCGTTTCTAAAAGCTATTTATATCGCATTACTTCGTTACTCTAATTTTTAACCATGTGCAGTAACAGTAAACAGTAACGTACATTTGACATCACCCTATGTACCTCCGATTCTCTTCACCATTCGGTGACTCAGAAACGATCGTCATTTAATAAAATCAACAGAAAGAAAGCAAAAGAAAGAAAGAAAGAAAAACAAGACTGCATCGGTGGTGCACTGCTACACAATAATGCAACGTCAATGAGTGAGCGGCGGGTAATGAAATGGCGCCGTGTTGGGATAGAAGCGGCAGACAACGCAAAAGACAGGAGCTTTTGTAGGGCGCGCAGCTATTCGGCCAAAGGCCGGGGGCGCGCGGGCCGAGGCGCGCTCGTGACGTCACCGGTGATGTCATAGAAGGGTTGCCTAGCAACTTGGGCGCAAATCCCGGCACCACACACGAACGCGATCGTGTTTTAACATCCACGTACAAGCGTGTATGCATCCACCTTGTCACTGTAGCCGGCCTGGGACCCGGCACAGCTCGGTGTATCCCCGATGCCCCACTCTCGGCCGCCACAATCGCCTACCTTTCAGTTTTCATCCACTCGCAGCCTCTCTTCTTCCTTTATACGGCATAATCTGCCTCGCACGTGTCTTCCGCTCGGCGAATTTCCAACGGTTACGTAAGCGTAACCGTGTACTTGCTCCAAATGCATCGCTTTTTAATCGTTATCCTATTGATCCCATTTAATGGCAAATTAATGGCGTAGGAAGGATTCTTTTTCACGCGGCGACGCGCCCGGCAATCTAGGCCACGATGCTTAAAGTTTAAATTGAACGCAAGATTTGAGCGCGAATTAATTACCCCGGCCGTTTGTACGTCAGCTTTAGTTTATTGCGCTTTTGTTTAAATACTAATGCAACGTAGGAAATGAATCCGGCTGGAAATATTGCTCCGGTTTGCGATGCGAGCAAATGATTTGTTGCCGAGGTGTTTGTAATGTAAGATGAGATAAGACGTTGGGGATTTACGTATTTGTTAGTATTTATTTTGTGTGTTTCTTAGATGCATTCGGGTGCCAATTAGCTTTTTTTATTGATGATTTGAAGTTGTATAATTAAAGTTTCTAGGTAAAGTTACTGGAGAAGAAGAAATTCAATCAATTGAGGTTAACTATAAGTATAATATTGGTTCACCTACATTTTAACAAATTGTAAATAATGTATTTCTTGTGACTTTGCGATATTAAAAATTGTTATAAAAGCAATTGTAATTATATTTAAAGATTTTATTTTTAATATTGATTACTTCAAATTACATTGCAATACGTTTTTCAAGTTCCGATTAATAATTTGTCAAAATTAAATTATTACATCTGTCTGCAATTTAAAAGCCTAACAATTGTTACCGTAGATTGTTCGTGCTTTCTTTGAAATTTCTATTCGAACGACTCGCAGAGAAAAGTAAATTTGGTGTTGTAATGGGGTAACGGAACATCTGCAGTACGTTCATCTCCGTGTTTGTTATCATGTACGACTGATATAAGGAGAGAAAATAAGAATTGTGTCCACATATTGCACTGAAACTTCAAAGAAAAATACAGGACTGACTCGATACGTGGAAACATAGCAATGATGAAACGAAGACAAGTCGTCTTTTTTAATTATTTTTCTTATTATCACTCTTTGTATATTTTCATTTGATATCAACTTTTGCAAGTTAACGAATTATAATCATATTTAGTAATGGAAATGATTAAAAAATTTCGATAAAAATACGGCAAATCCATGTTGATATTCCGCAAAAACAAGTTGTAATATAAGAATTGCTGCGTGCGTATGACGATAATACGTACAAGATACGTAACAAGATACGTTGTTTTAAAGTATTTGAACTACTGATATTGACAATGTATTCGGATAAACAAAATTAGCTTCGAAAAGCTTGTGATCAATAGTATCAAACTTTACCATCTTTATCCTACATCTGACTTTAACATCTCTGACTACCCCAATATTCGTAAACTTTTTACATGCAATAATATTCGATAACTCGACATGATGGAATAAGGTGGAACTGAATAAACGTTATACACATCGCAGTTTAATACAAGTTTATTGAATAATAAATATAATACCTTGATAATACAACGAAATTTAATATCACAATTGAAATTCGAGGAACAGAAATCGGTGACATTAAAGCAAATGTAACATCGAAACATGCAATCACTTTATGTGTGTATTTAGAATAGCACTATTTCGAACATTAAATAATGCAGGATAATACAATTTATAG